>CM023456.1:128750503-128799625 GCA_013339765.2 Haemaphysalis longicornis
ACCACGGGATACGAGAAACACGGGCGCTTGTATGCGTCCTATCTTGTCATCGTGCACGACTGTTTACGCCACGCTTGCTTTTTTCTTGTTAAACTAGTTGGCGGTCGGTGCACCGGTTCACCACGAAGGCAACGTTTTCTTAGGCACGCTAAAAAACTTTCCAAACTCTTCAAGCAACCTAATATTTTAAATAATGGTAAAATTAATAAAATCAGAGTCTCTAATGAGTTTCCCCCTCAAATATTAACCTTGTTCGTAACTGCAGCCTTGGCCTGCGGAATAGCAGGCACAACCGTTAAGGCAAAAATACCTCTTTTTGCCTTAGCTTTAAAACAGCCTGTTTTTATTTTCCACTCAGATAATTGTACACTATTCTTCGCGTTTTTGTGGCACTTTGTTTAAATTTGCGGTCACTGAAACGTTTCAATCCAAGCCAATGATGAAACTAAGGCGAGCGCGATGTGTAATGGCGGTCCATGACGACACAGACGGCCTTGATGTGAGCCGCATAGACGCTAGCGCCAGATTCCTCTCTAGTGTATATTGTAAGAAACTCTATGGGAGCAATAAGTGAGCGCAGCTAAGTCTGCTCAGTGGCTGCCTTCTGTGTGTACGATAGCTCTGCTCTGAAGAGAACAGTGCCGTTGCTTGCTGGCGAATGTCTGCAACAAGGTCGCGTTGTCTGGCGTACACATTACACATTGCTTACACACTGGTAACACATTGGCGTACACATTGCGTTGCTATTACGTACACATACTAGACTTGACAAGAAAGTCTTGTTGGAGTTGTCACTGGGGTGGGAATTGGGAGTCGACACGCGGCATACTTGCCCACGTGCCTGCAGTAACGATTGTGAGGGGCACCCAACTTCCTTTGAATATCCCATAAAACTGTGAATGATTGGCGTCTGAAGTTCAGGTTAAGGGACAAGAAGATAGCGGAGTGGATCAGGGAACAAACGCGTGTTACGGACATACTAGTAGAAATTAAGAAGAATAAATGGACGTTGGCAGGGCATGTAATGCGAAGGCAAGATAACCGTTGGTCATTAAGGAGTGGATCCCTAGAGAAGGCAAGCATGGCAGGGGTCGGCAGGAGCAGATGGGCAGGTGAGATCAAGAAGTTTGCGGGGATGAATTGGTCGCAGTTAGCACAGGACCGGGGTAATTGGAAATCTGTGGGAGAGGCCTTTGCCTTGCAGTGGCGCAGATAGGCTGGTGATGATGGTGGTGATGATGAAGTTCTTGTCTGGGAATGAAACTGTGAATCTAATTGTTCGACGAGAACTCTCTGACACGTGGCGGCGCGTTCCCACCACTGGCGCAGTGGAGTCGGTGGCGGCGCGGGACCCCTTTGTGAAGCGCTTTCCGAGCTTCCAGCGGCTGCAGGCGTACGCCAAGGCGGCCGGCGACCTGGACCTGTGCTCCAGGCTGGCCTTTGTGGATCTCCACGGCGAGCGGGTGCCCCAGTACGTGCGCACCCTGCAGCTGCGCTGCAGCGGCGACCAGCGGCTGGCCAGTGGGTGCCCCCTTCTCCTCTCTTAAATATATATATATACCATATTTTCCAGTCTATAAGTCGCACCTTTGTATAAGTCGCACCCCCCTCAAAACGGCACTTTTACCCAAGAAAAAACGTATATAAGTCGCCACCGGTGTATAAAATACAGTGGTGTATAAGATGCACCAGTGTACAAAACGCACTTTTTATTCAGGTTCATTAGAAAATTCGGCGAAAGTCCATGGTTGCGGCGGCCGCTGCCTCTGGACACGTCCCCCGCAGTGCTAGACATGTGCGTCTACCGTTTAAAGTCTAGACAGAACTATACACTTCTCAAAATTGGTTTTTTGATACACACAGATTGCAAGTACTTACAGACGGCGTTTAGGCAAAAACCATCGAAGCCTTCTTCCTCCGACTCACTATAACATATAAATCATTTACACCATAGAGCTGTGTCTTAATGTGCGCTGACATCCCGAAGCGCACAGGCACCTTTCCGAGTGTGGACCACGCGCGGCCGCCATGTACCAAATTTATTCCATACATAAGTCGCACCAGTGGATAAGACGCACCAAAGAAAAATTCAGAAAAAAACCACGACTTATACACCGGGAAATACGGTATATAAGAAAACTTTGAACAAGGTAGCGACCACGATTGTTGCCAACGTTTGAGCTAAGAGACTTGCCTTCGTCAGGCAAGATACAGTCTATGCCCGTTACGTTTACCCCCGTTACAGCGTATCCGGCAACAACAAACTTCCGGTTACAACAGACCATTTCTGTTGGTTTGTTTGGTCCCCGTGCATTTTAAATGGAGTCCGCCCAGCTCATTACTGGCCCGGCTAAAGCAGACTATTGGCTACAACGGACTAAATTTCAGGCGATAATTACTTCGAGTGAATGTTTACAGCGGACTTCTGCGGGGCTGTCACCCGATATGCTTTTTCTTTGTTTAGTTTGGCAAGAAAAGCGTTATGTCTGGAAACATTGTTAGCGGCCGGTTCGTTGACGCAGCCAAACCAGTGTCAGGGCCCCTCCCCTTTTTTTTTTGTGCAACTATCGACATGAGCGGCAGTGTGGCTAATTTCACTGTCGGATAAACTAAGCACATAATTAACGCTGTCGAACATGACGTAAAACAGGCCGACATCGTCAAAAGTACAGGCCTATTTAAGCAGACGGTCCGCTCGGCCGCCAAGAACAAGTCCACCGCCGATGAACGCGACTCCGAAACACGATTACCAACAGTGTTATTGAATACGCGAAGTGGTCCACCCGGAGGCAAGTCTGCCCTCGTCACAGTTTTTTTTTTATGTAATAAAGAACTCTGGTTCATTAAAGTTCAATCTTTTTCTTCGGTGAAAAAGGTAAGAAATGCCCCAAGTAGTGGAGTTGCTTCCCATATAATCTATACAATCTGCCGGGGGCCGTGTGCAGTGTGGTCTAACTTTCGACTTCACAGCTATCCATCAGGTGATTTCGTATCAGCTCTTTCAATGACAAAACTAAAATCAAAATATGTGGAAGCTGCCTTGGGGGTACGTCAGGCAGTAATCCTATTTGACGAATGGTTTCAGGTAAACCTGCCTCGTCACGAAGGAATTTAAAAAAGCCTAGCTAATTCTGATTGCCACAACTGATTTTTAGGGCTGGTTGATAATTGCTACTAGCTATATTCTTGCTTTATTTTCTGAGCTTATCATGCGACTTTACACACTTGACCGCATGCGCTAGGCCTTTTCCAAGTGCCGGTCAAACTACCCACTTTTGCGCTCCCCCCCTCCCCCCCCCTCCCCCCTCCTGGGTGGATACTGCATACTTCGGCTACAGTGGACATTGTTTTCCGGATTAAGGAGGTTCGTTGTAATGGGTGTAGACTGTACAACGACCCTCTTAATCTGGAAAAAAAAACATCCGCTGTAGCCGTCGAAGTATGCAGTATCACACCGGGAGAAAGGGAAGAGGGGAGGGGAAGGGGGGGGGGGGGGGGGTATATGAGTGCAAAAGTAGGTGCTTTGACCAATATTGCATATACATACTACAGACACTTTGTTCTTTCCACATGCCTGCAGAACCTCTGCACAGTGTTCATGCAAGGGCAAAGTATCGCCTAAACACCGTTTCCAAAGCTTAGCACCAGCACTTGGACAAGGCCTTGTGCATGCGGTCAAGTGTGTTAAGACGCACGATAAGCTGGGCACATGAAGCAGGAATATAAGGAGCAATTATTAACCATCTACAAAAATCATTCGTGGCCATCAGAACTAGCTTCTTCTAAATCCCTTTCTAACGAGGCAGAATTCCCGAAACCGTTCGCCAAACAAATTGGATCGCTGCTTGATGTTCCCCCAAGGCAGCTGCCACATTATTAATGATCTTTGTCTGGTCATGTGAAGGGTTAGTTCGCCATCACAGACGTCTGGCAATTTGGTTTCGTTTCTGCTTCATTCACGCGAGCTGAGGCTCGCGGGAATGAAATTGGAATGTTTCTATTATGTCTCGGACGAAAGCATTATCCTATCGTTATTGCAAGCACGCTTGCTGTTCCATGATCTGGTGTTGCCATGTGGAATTGAAAGCCTCAGAGAAGATTTGATGAAAGCCGTTGCCCCTGGCAGAACTGAGAGGGGAACATCTTGCAGCCTAGCACAGGGTTCGCACAGGTCCTTGAAAACCTTGAAAACCCTTGAATTTAGAAGAGTAAATTTCAAGGCCTGGAAAGTCCTGGAATTTTTAAAGGGTCCTTGAAAACCCTTGATTTTTCTGGAGAGAACCAATGGCCCTATCTTTTCACAAGAATTTAAAGTGTTTGTCGTGAATTTTAGGTGTTAAAAATGTAAAGAAACATTGTAACAATCAAGTTTCAGTGTATTGCGTGAAATTACGGGTTGTGGATTCTCATTATTACGAGGCAACATTGGGAGCAGCACTCCTCAATAGAATTCATGTCACGATACAATCCCGTGAAAGCCGGCTTCTGTTCTCTATCTTGCATGTTCCATCTAGTCTGTGGATGGCCTTTCATTGCATGTTTGCTGTGCCTCATACGCTCCATCTGCGTTTGCTTTTACGTGCAAATGGTGGACGTGTACATAGTTCATCCTGCCTTGCAGCAACACTTGCTGAGTTAATTTTAGCTGATACTCTTGCTGACAAAGCAGGAGATGCAGGCAACATTAACTAAGTTTTGAAATCAAACAGCCTCAGCAAAACACCAAGAAAAAAGAAAAACCTCTAAATACAAACTGTGAAATAAAAATAAAGCTGGGGGAGCATTCATGAACCCATAGCGCCTATCTTAATGTGCATTAATGTTCTTAGGTATTGGGTAATAGGTTTAACAAAATTTTGCATTGTGTTGAAAAAGTTATAAATAATCCCAGATAAAACATAAGATGGGGACCTTGAAAATGTGTTTTCTGGTCCTTGGAAGTCCTTGAAAACCCTTGAATTTTTGCTTTTGAAGCCCGTACGAACCCTCCTAGCAGCTGTCGCCAGGTAATCAGCCGAACAGTGGCAAATATGCCACACAGCAATATGATTGTAGGCTACATCTCTTCTTTTTTTTTCCCTTTAATCATAAGTTTGGTGACATTAGCGGTACATTCCTTATCTCAGTAAACGTGATGTAATGGCATGGAGTACTCTGCACGCTGCAGAACTCACAGAACTTGGCCAATCATGAAGGGTGTATGTGGGGATATTATTTGTTGTTTACTCTTGTGCAAGTGCAAACACGGTGATGCAGTTTGTATGCGGAGACAGGTTATGTGCGCAAAAATATGGTAGGTTGCTGACGATGAAGGGTGCCTTGGCAAATCTTTCAGGGTCTTGCTGGGAAGTCAGGAAAGGTGCTTGCTGTTTTGTTTGGAAGGAGGTTTCACTGGGAATGTGTCGGGATTGAGCATTTTGTTTCTAACCTGTTTTCCATCACCACCACGCAGACATCGTCTTCTCCACAGTGCACAAGGCCAAGGGGCTCGAGTTTGACTCAGTCTGCCTAGCGGACGACTTCTTTGGGGCCCATTTGAGCGAGCAAGAGGAGTCCATGGCATCAGGTGGGTTGGTCAGAACAGCGCCTTCTGGTGTTGTCAGGGCTTAAGTTGGGGAATTCGGGAAAGGGGGTGGGGGCTGTGAGGCACAATGTCAGTGTGTATCTAAGGGTAAACTTTGGGGACGCATATCGCGGACGACTCAGCGAGCAATGGAACGGAAGATGATAGGGGTCACATTAAGGGACAAGAGGAGAGTGGAGTGAGTCAGGGGACAAACACATGTTGAGGAGATATTACTAGAAATTGAGAAGAAGAAATGGGTGTGGGCAGGGCATGTGATGCGAAGGCAAGATATGGTCATTAAGGGCAACAGAGTGGATCCCTAGAGGAGGCAAGCATGGCAGGGGGCGGCGGAAAGTTAGGTGGACAAATGCGATCAAGAAGTTTGCGGGGATGAATTTATTCAAAGTTAGCACAGGACCAGGATAAGTGTAGGGAGATCTATGGGACAAGCCTTTGCCTCGCAGAGGACATAGGCAGACTGATGATGATGATGATGATTATTATTAATATGATGCTCGAGGATGCGTAACCAGAGTGGGGATTTCTGAATCGGGAAACAGGTGAACGATCTGTTTGCAGTGTTTATATGGTGGCAATAAGATGGCATGCGCATGGATGCAGCCACTTCTTCGTTGTTCTCATTGTCTCAAGGGACAGAAGTCTTAAGACAGAAGTCTTGAGAATGCCATCACTCAAGACAGAAGGGTTGAGCCATGGCAGTATGGGGCATTGCCCGTCTATGTGTCCCATGACATCGTAACCTAGAGGACATGGATTTGATAAAAATTTGTTGTGTGTCCCTTGAATATGCCTGATGTGCACTTGTGTAATACATCAATCAACCAGGCACCTTCCGAACATTAACCTCGGTGCGTGCAGCCATAATGAACCCTGGCTTAATGTCCAAGGCTGCACTGGGTCACACGGAGCGTAGGTGACACGAGCATTTTGGGAGTGTCTGCGGCACCTCAAAGCCTGTAGCAAGAACACGAATGGTGTACAACGATAAAAACAGAGCTTAGAAAATGAAAACTAGAATGACCTGGTACAGTCGAATCCCGCAACAACGAAATTGACGGGACGTGCGAAAAATTTAGTTGAAGCGAAATCTGCCCTGCACTCCACGGAAAGGCCAGAAAAATAGCCCCGTATGTTTCCGCATCATTGGCAGCATAATACAGTTAAACCTCGATATAACGAACCTCGATTTAACGAAATTCGCGATATAACGAATTTTTTCAAGTTTTCTATCAAAATTTTTGCTAAATCCATGTATTTTTATTTCGATTTACGAAGTAATTCGTGCGGCGCTTTCGATTTAACGAAGTCATGGCGAGAAAGGAAGAACGAAATTCCGGTCGAGGCATGTTTTATTTTGCTTCTCAAAGCCTACATTGAAAACATTCAGTACTCACATTAACTCTTAACAAGCTAAAATGAAAGAAAAGCGGTGAATTATGCGGTTGACAACAATTAAAAGTGATGAAAGAAGCTGCTCAAAAACCGCCAGCGGTCATGGACGGTTTTATAGTGCGGCCACCATTTTGACGTCTCCTTCGTTGCCTACGCCAGCGCCCTCTATGCTTAAACTGCCGAAGGCTGAAGCCTACTTCAAGTGTCTTTTTCTACACATCCTTTGTGCTGCTGCTGCTCTAGGTTGTGCTCGCTGATAACCACATTAATATTTTGTTCGTCCATCATTAGATGAGTCTTATAACCAGCATGAGCATTCCAAGTAAAAGAAAAGTGTCCTGAACAAGAGCCTCAGGAAGTGTTGGTGAAACTGAAGGCCATTGAAGTGATGGATGCCATCGACGTTCTGCGGAGGCACGCAGGCGCACGCGAATTTTGAAGAGCAAGCTTTGTTAGCGCTGTCAGCATACGAGCGTCACGTAAAGCCCACCCTGGTCAAGAAACGCCAAGCACTGCTTACGGACTTCTTCACTATGGCTTGAACATTGAGTGCTGGTGGCAATAAATTGCTCTCCGAACTTGGTCAAAACGTGTTCATTAGACAGCTGCGATGCAGAGAAATCGGTTTCTTTAGGGCTCAGCGGCATAAAAGTAATTGCTTAATCAAATTTGGCCATTAGATATTTAATGTAAGCTTTCCGCTTTAGCGGGAGCACGTAAGCGCTGCTCCACAAATTGAAGTGGTCCGTGTGTACTCCAGTCAACTCTCAATCATGGCTTTATCTCGAGTGTCATGGTTGCATCACGCGCCCATACTGCAAAGCATTTATGCATGAAAAAAGTATTTCGAAAGCTTTATAGCACCCTTCCGCTGTTGGCCCGCTGCACCTCTCAATGCCGCGCCTAAGCCTACCACTGAACGGACGAAAGGAGGCGTAACTCGTAACTTCGAACCAGCACCTCGCCAAAGTGAAGTTCACGGGGCATGGACGCGGGTTCAATTGACTAACACCGGCGTTTAGTAGTGACCGAAATGAAAAAAAGAAAAAGTGACCGAAAAAAAGTCAAAAAGTGGAAACCTAGTCAAAGTGGAAACCTAGTCTGCTATCATATTTAATGTGGCGTTGCGGAAAAAGCACCGGTTTTACGATGACAGATGAACTACCGTCGGCTATCGGAATTCCATTGCCTAAGTGTTGAAGCTCTTAATTCACACAATTTTCGCGGCCAGTTTTAGTACAAATTTCGCTTTAAGTGGAGAGGTAACTACATAGCAGTTGTTTCTGAGTGATGGGCAAGGTTTTAAAACCTCAATAACTGGTTAAATTAACTGTAAAATCGAAACCTCGATTTTACGAAATTCTCGATTTAACGAAATTTTCGCCCGCAAGTACGACTTCGTTATATCGAGGTTTAACTGTACAATGTTAGAAAAAGGAGTTACGTGCAATAACATCATGTTTATTCGGATAACAAACATACCAATGGGTATTTGTTTTTTCACTGCATGCAAAGAACGCGTTACGGAGGGAGGTGAATAAATGCAGGCGCAAAACGTATTGCTGCTCAACAAGGCGTGTCCACCGAGCTGATTACTTGCAGATAGCTGCTAGGCCGTCGAAAGGCCCCCTCACTTGTGGCAGGAGCAGTGCCGTTATCTTATCCTCTGGCAGGGCACGGCAGCTACTGACCTTGGCAGGCAAGACGCGCGCGCTTGCATTGAACATGACCGTGCGCTCATGACTAAGATAGGATGACTTGGCTTCAAGACCAAACACGCAAACATGATTTTCGCTCTTGTCTATAAGAGTGGTAGAAGGAAAACGGAAATGACAGCTGCTTGCAACAGAGACATGACGGCGCCTAACGGCGCTGTGCGAGCAGTAGAGCACATTCGTGTGATTTCAACTAAATATGGATTGGCTGTAGCTCCGGCTGGTGAACCGGGCCTGCGCCTCGTATAAAGACGGCCAGCCACATCGTTATCACCATCAAACAATGGCGTCCGCCTATGAGTTCTTTTTTGTTTTGGGTGGCGGTGTGGACGCACCGCGCATGTTTTCGGTGAAACTAAGCATCCTGAATGTAGAAAAAGTTACAGATAGTTGGCGCTATGCTTATTTTATTGTGCAATAATTGTTCAAACCCAGCGCAAACCATCGAAAATTTGGTTGAAGCGAAAGCAATCCAGACAAATGGTTCGTTGTGGCGAGGACTTTGTTGGATTGACTTCTATGGCTACCTGACAGGGAATTGGAAATATTTGTTGAAGTGGAGTTCGTCGTAGCGGGGTTCAACTGTACAAATATTAAGGGCTCGGGTTGTTGGCGTCCCATGTCATCGTCGTAACCGTCGTCTCGTGTAGTAACGGCACTAAAACACTGGGGCACTCGTTTATGCCTCGTGCTAGAACGTAACACGTACAAAAAAAACACCGGGACACCGTTTACACCTCGCGGTAGAGTGCTTCGTGCTTCAAAGACAAGAGACCTGTACAGCAAAGCTGTATACCTGTACTCCCCAAGCTGTACAGGTACAGCTGTACCTGTACAGCTGTACTTGTACCTGCACCTGTATGGTTTCATATCCGTGGGCAAAAAAGCCATGGTGCCAAGAATACACTTATATACTGCATGCTTTCCCCTCCCCAGGTTTCACGGGAGTGGTGCTGGCCCAGGATTTTTTTCTTACATCTGTAATGATAAAAAAGAGAAGCTGTTTACTGCACCACTGTCTGGAGCAATTTCAGGTGCTGTCATTTGCCGTGTAGGCTTTCCAGCTGTTTTTTTTTTTAAGGGTACTGACACGAATTTCAGTGTAAATATTATTGCACAGTTCACTTCCTTTACTCAACACAATACAATACCCTGGCTGAAAATGAGCGGCCTGCGACGCGAGGAACATACTTTAATTTGATCTCATTTATCGCGCCGACGGGCAGCGTGCAGAGCGGCACTCAGCAAATGGACATCAGCGTGACATCACCAGTGTAGCCAAAAGAAGTGACACAGCAGCATTCGTCGAAAACTCGTGACGTCACTTCACGCGCACGGCCCCACAAGCGGCGACTGGGCGCTGGCGCATTCACAAGCGGGTGCACGTAGCCAGAGCTACAGGCATAACCGCTGCCCAGAAAGGCACTATTGCCAAAAATAAAGTTCCACACATGGGAAAGGAAGCGATAATATAGCCCGGAATTGCAATAGAAGTCGTCATCTGGACTTTTATTGAAAACGGTCATCGAATTTCCACCACAATGGTAGGCCTAGCACTTCAGGCAGCTCAGCCGTTCAGCTCCGCCGGTGGCGCGGTCAAAACAACGCCCCCACCGGCCTCCGCAGTGTTTTGACGTCCGCACAAAGCGGTGAGGTCATGCCGGGATTCTGTCATATGCGCCTTTCGGGCTGTGAAGCGTGGGAAAATGGAAACAAACGATTTTCAGTCAGCTCATTGTAATTAATTATCGCACGCTGAAGTATTTAAAGTGCTGTTTCAGGTTCACCAGACCATTAAGCGTCGATAAAAGCAATAAAAATGGAACATGACATTTTTATGTCAGTACTCCTTTAAGCGTGGTGGTGGTGGTGGCTGTGGTTTGTGTGGAAAGAAAAGGAAAGAAACGGGGGATATTTTTGAGCTCAGCAGGGAGCTCACCTGCATACCCAGTGTTGAGAAGGGAAGTAGAGGGGGAGTGAAAGGATAAAGTAGAGAGAGAGAGACAGAAAAAGACATAAGGAGAGGATAAGAATGGGAGGTAGAGCTGTCAGTGGAGGCACATAGTCAGTCACTGCGGAAACATGGGCCAACACAACATGAGAGTCGCACCTTGGAGCATTCATTGCCAGGCAGATCCTTCAGGTTAACTGTAAATCAGAGTTTGCTTTCAATTGTCGAAGAAAGTATGGGGAATTCAGAGAAAACGTGCCTGCCGGTGGGAGGCACCCTGTGTGTGCCAGGGATAGGCATAGGCTAGGCTGGACTGTGCTTCAAACACCCACCCCCTCGAGTGTTTGCAATGGTGACAAGGGACCCGATGTGTGCAGGACGCTTGGAGGAATACAACATCCTGTACGTGGCCAATATAGCTCATGCTGAACTAAGTGACGACGCCACTGCAGTTACAAAAGCCCCAGCGGCGGGATATCGGCTCTAAAATCTGGAACAGCAGTGGTGACGTTGCAAAAAACAGCTGTGAGGAGCGGCTCTCTCTAATCAAAATTGGAGTATCGTGTGCTGCTGCACGACGGAAGCCGTTCGTGCGTACTGGCGTGTGCGCTGCTTGTACTGTATGTACTCCTCAACTTCTTGTTGGATCACGGACAAAGAAAAAAGAGCTGTGCGCTGTGGCCGTCGAGCAGTAGCAGTAACAATATGGATGTTATGGATGAACCCCCGGCGAAAAGACCTCTGTAGCACTTAAAATTTGCATATAAATTAGTGCGTACGTCAGCAGAAATTTAACCTCTTCTAATAAAGAAGCCTTACTTTCCAGTTCCACAATGGTATTGCATTTTCGAGAAACACGGTGCAAGAAAAGGGAAATTAATTGTTGTGGCTCAAGACGCCACGCGCTGTTTCGAAGGAAATTTTCCATTGCAAAGGTAGTTGCTTCTCAAAATCAGCACCGAAAATGATTTACAAATCGCATACGCAAACCATACCCCCTAAAAAAAACCGCTCAAAAAAAAAAAAAAAAAAAACTGACTTCGCCGGGAATTGAACCCGCGAAGTCGAGCGCACGGGCGTGACGCGCGAAAGCACTGCGCCACCGCACAAACAGCGACGCGTTGCAAAATAGCCTGGGTAATAGATGGAGGCCCATCCTTCCGTGTCATACGTCGGTGTTTACTAGCTGGTTTACAGAATTCCTGGCTGGTAAACTGAAATTTCTTAAATAGCGCTTGCACAGCAAGGTTCCCCGAAGCCCCCACAATAGCTTATTGCCATCAACTCCACTACTTCGCGAAAGCGATCGCAAAAATGTGTGTGCGCGGCTGCGACTGCGATTTCCCACTGCGGGGATAGTGCTTGCCGTACTTTGGTTTTACGATTCACGTTAAAAACCTATGCCGATATTGATTCCTTATTACCCAAATTACCCTACGTAACTCTTCTTCTGCACGAAACTGACCTTAAATTTTCTACAGCGAGCCGATCGCACACGCATTTACAGCTTGCAGCTCCGGGGTAGCGGCGTCGCCGAAGAGCACGCCGAAGCGTCCGAAAGCCAAATACGGATTGCATTAGCGCTAGTGTTGAGTTGCATGGGCTTCGTGGACCTTACTGAGTTTATTACACTCCAGAAACTATCAAAATAGAGCCGCATTCATTGCGGCACGAATGTTGTCGGGGAGCAGTTTTCGCTTCTCGGTCGATTCCCGATGACGCGTCGGGCGACCGGTCGGGTTACCGATTTTGTTGGCTTCTTCGGTCGGCGAGTCAGTCACACTACGGCGACTTTCCATCGGCGACGTGTTTGTGTCGCCGTCGGCGTAGTGTGACAGCGCGGTCGGGCAACTCGGCAGTTGGCCGATGTTTTGGCGACTCGGCGGTTGAACAGGCGGGTGAACGTTGCCGGTTGGGACACGTATTCCTCGGAAGTGTTGTTATCGTCGCCGGCACATGTCGCCGTCGCCGCTCGTGCACGGGCGAGAGGCTCGAACAGTACGGGTGTACGATAAACTCACTACTCGGACTGGCCATCGTGGGATCAATTAAACAAATGCAAATACAGCGTTTTCTACCGCGACGACCCGCTGGGAACGCGTTTCGTGCTCTGCCTCCTCCGAGGGTCCTCACGACGACGTCACGAAGACTTGACCAATCACGAACGGCGGTGAGGTTCGCCAAATGCCCCTAGGCACCCGTTGTTCATTTTTGCCAAAATTAAGCGCTTTGTAATAGTTTATGCCAAGTTTCGACTTGATTTTCGAGTTCGCCGTGTGAAAAATAATAAAATGGGAGCGAAAGCTCTTTTTTTGTAAAAAGTGCTTCAGTATCCCTTTAACTGTAAATCAGAGTTTGCTTTTCAATTGTCGGAGAAAGTATGGGGAATTCAGAGAAAACGTGCCTGCCGGTGGGAGGCACCCTGTGTGTGCCAGGGATAGGCATAGGCTAGGCTGGACTGTGCTTCAAACACCCACCCCCTCGAGTGTTTGCAATGGTGACAAGGGACCCGATGTGTGCAGGACGCTTGGAGGAATACAACATCCTGTACGTGGCCATCACCCGTGCCCGAAAATGTCTTCGCCTCTCGCCGTTCGTCTACTACTCGCTGCTGCTGGCGCAGGTAGGCTGCGTCTACCACTGATGTCGGCATAGGGGTCAACTCTGTGAGCCACACGTCTTGTAACGTGCCGTGTCAGTGTTCATGCATTGTGTGTGCCTATGGGGGCATCGTTTCTGTTTGCAGATGTTGGTTCCTCAGGTGGGCAGAAAAAACTGGGGTTGATTCCTCTGTCATAGGGATCGGTAAAACACGACAAAGAAATGTGCAGCGAAATCTGCAGCTGAGCATGATTTGCGGGTCGGCGGCAGGGTGTGATGAGGAGACTCCTGCTGCGGGTCGTCTGAGGTGTCGGCTGAGAAATGACGGCAGACGATGGGAACTGAGGAGAGATCCTCAGCTTCGTGTCAGTAGGTGTGCTTCAAGCTGGCGGTCGCTTCGGAAATGTTGTAACTGGCGTCATTTCCGTGACGAATAGACGTCAGTGAAATCTTAGGGTATCGCGGCATAAAACAGTTTCGTGTTAATATATAGAACCCGAAACAACCGGCACGTTAAACCTTTTCTTTTGGCGAGTCATCCACAGAGATATAGGGTCCGGACGAATTCAAATATCGCGAAATGAAGGCTTGTGAAAAAGACCGCACTGTCAGGGCCTTGATCTTGAGCAGATTGCTCGTCGCGGGCAGTCGCGGGTGATGTTATCGCGTTTCTGTTCTTTTCTGATGAGCGTGTGAGTGCCGGTCCGTGTTCTAGGCACACTCTGTTTTGGACTTAAGTTGGAGAACTTGCGAGAAAGCTGAAGGAACTGAAGGAACTTTTATAATCGCTATTGATCAGAGTCAGTTGCTCCTTTCGCCTTTTGTAAAACCTGTTAAAACACAGCCGAATTGGGATTCACAAATTTCCAAAACAGAGTCACATTTTCGGCAAGCACTGCGCAAAAGGTAGTGTTTGTATAGCAGCCATATGTCTATATGTGGTCTCTACATTTTGTTTTCCCGCCATGCAAACCAATCCTTAACGTATCTTTGCCGTACGACCACTCAATTCCTTCGGGTCCTCGTTACCCAGAAGGTGCTGTCGAACAAGTTAATCAAGCCGTGCGAAGGAGGAGGAGCGCAATGAACGCGAAGCGGCGCCAAAGCAGGCCCAAAGCACTCCGTGCCCAAAACTACCGTCGCCGAAGCAGACGACAAAAGCCGACGGAATGCGTTCCGCCAACGCGCCCGCCGGCGCACGGGGAACGCCGGCCGCTTAGCCATTCGCTGCGCCATCTACATTGTGCTCCACGAGTGATGGACATTAAGGGCCCGAAAAGCTGTGAAAGTGGCAATGAAATGATTCAGAGAGCACATAACGAATTTGTGAGCAAGTGTGAGCCCCATGTGTCAGAAAGTTGTAAACAATTTTTAAGATCGCCTTTCTCAAAGTGAGCGCGACGCCGCAGCGGCCGACGCGGGTGACGCACGGCGATTCGCTGCTGACGCAACGGCGAAGGCCGGCCCCCTGATTCGCCCAACGCGGCCAAGGTCGGGCGCCGGCGGGCGTCACTGCTGGTCGGGTGCTCTTCCTCCTTCCGGCGTGATCCGACAAAGGCGGGTCCCGCAAGTGTGACCAGTTACAGGAAGTATAGGAGCCTTTGAAGGAGGCGAAAGGGAGGAGGAGTGGAGCGAAAGAAGGGGGAGAGTCATTTATTTGTCCGGCGCATAATACTGAGCAGATCAATAATTCCAACGGCCCTGCATGCTATATGGCGAACGCGACAATACAGCCTTTGTAACTTTTACAGTTTTCTGGGTCCCTTTAGGGCCGACGGCCCGAGGAGAGAGCGAAGTGCCGCCTGTTTACGCTCCATACTTGTGACCAACACCCGCTCAGCATGAGTGGTTGGTGCTCCTGAGTGACGATGCGGCCTCTCTCTCTGCGGTTTGCAGGAGTGCTTCGAGCAGATTCAGCTCCGAAAGGACGAGTTCCTGGCGTGTGTGGTGTGTGGCCTGGCGTTTGAGCCCAAGGGCCGTCTCGTCTGGTCACGCACGCCCCTCTATGTGGTGAGTGGTGCTTATGATCGGCAAGATGGCAGTTCCTCTCGTTTGTGGGATTGCGCTGGGTATAGCCAGGGTGTCTAGCGACCGAAAACCGGGAAAAGTCAGGGAATTTTGCACCACCGGGAAAAGTCAGGAATTGTCAGGGAATTTTTCAATCAAGTAGTACCAGTCAGGGAAAACCACTTCGGGGCCTGCCCACAGTTTCAGAATAGGGGAAACCAGTGTTGGGGGCCCCCAAGAAGTTACCGAACGCAACACGTTCGCGCGCGACGAAAGCGTAAACCGCATGAAACGTTTTCTGGTTTTTCTGCAAGCAAAACGCGCCGCGCACGCCTGAGGCGCGCTGACACCGCCGGCGAAAACCACCTGCGCGGTGCGCGCCGAGCGGCAGGCGCCGGTAACATGGCGGCGGCACCCTGCACCGGCCGCGGAGTAGTGCGGTAGCTCCAACGACCGCTTCTAACCGCTCTCTTTAAAATGCTACTCAAGGCACAAACGCGCTTGCTTGTGCAGGAAAGGAGCCACGCACGCACGAAATCGTCGACGCGACCGTGAAAATACCCCGCAAGAATCGCGTGCAGAAACTCGCCGTGCGGTTCACGCAGCTCGCAGCTGGCTTAGGTTGCTGGTTGCACTTGTGCAGAGGGGCGATGTAGGTGGTGCCCAAATCGCACGCACAACGCGCTTTTTTTTTTCCAGCGAATTTCAAGAGTCAGCGCTTTTTTGAAGAGCTAATCTTGAAAGAACTTCATTCTTATGACATCGGAAGCCAGAATACCTCTAATCAAAAGGAACATGAAGTGGTTTTCTGCTCGCGAAAATGCGCCGCGCACGTCACAGACGCTCTGACGCTGCCGCGGAACCGCCTGCACGCTGCGCGCGGTGCTGCCGGCAGCGGAAACATGGCGGCGGCTTCGACCGCGAAGTGGTGACGGGAGCTCGAGCGACCGCTTCTAAGCGCTCTCTAAAATGCCACACAAGGCACGCACGAAGTTGCTTGTGAAGTAAAGGAGCTTATAATGTGGGCGAAAACGGTACTATGAAACATCATCCGCGCCGTTAGTGTTAGCGCCCATGCAATACCTGCGGGGGTTACGTAAGCCTAAACATCTCTTGCGGGGCCATCCGGCTGTCTTGAGAGCTTCAAAACTGCCGCCATGAGGCGTGCGGCTCTCCATTGGCGGCAAGTCGGCAGGCTCCTCCCACTTCCTCGCGCGACGCGCGTCATTTTCTGAGCGAGGCAGAAGCTGCCGCGCGCGCGAATCGTCGACGCGGGCGTGAAAAAATCGCACGCGCAACGCCGACGCGCCCGAATCGCGTGCAAAAACGCACCATGCGGTTCACGTTGCATGTCGAGCCAGGACAAAAAAAAAAAAAGCAAAAGGTGCTCGCTGAAGCGCAACTTGAAGCTTCTATCCCGCAAGATGAAATAAACTCTCTGAAGCCGTAACAGAAGGCAAGCAAACCTCAAACTGAAGTTAATGTGTTTTGTATATGCTTTTTATATGCTTCATAGACCATTTCCACAGAATGGCGCCTGTTGTATAAGTCAGGGAATTTCGTTTAAAATGGTCATGGAAAACATGGAAAAGTCAGGGAAATTGAATTAGGCAATTTGCTAGACACCCTGATAGCTCAAAGACTAGCCGGGAAGAACACGTACACTTGACATAAATGCTGCGCCAAGTTGACGTAAAGACTGAAAATATAGCACAAAGACTGACTGGGAAGAACATGTACACTTGGCATAAATGCTGTGCCAACTTGACGTAGACTGAACGTATAGCGCAAAGACTGACTGGGAAGAACATGTACACTTGGCATGAATGCTGCGCCAAGTTGACATAAGGACTGAACGTACCGAAAGACTGACCTTACTCCAAGTCTTGGCACAAAGACTGTGTAAAGCGTACGTGCGTGTTCTTCCCAGTTTGCCTTCGTGTCGTACCCAGTGCAGTCCTACAAACGATGTTCAACCAACTAGCCTGGCACCAAGCATTGCACAGTGTCCACGACATGAATGAATCGATTTGTGCTCTGTTGTCAGTCGCCGACTAAGCCAAAAAGTCTTGGAAGTCGCTTCGGAATCTATATAGGTTTCTCTTTCATAATTTGTTGTGAGCACCATTCCTTTCTCCTTGTTCAAAATGCATGGTGACCAAGGAATCCGAAACGTTCCAAGGTTCCAAAACGTCTTTCAGCATTTTTCAACTTTGTCAATGACTGTGTTGTGTCTTCAACACCATATAATGCTTGACAAGGCAGACTTTCGTTGAACCCTTGACTACACGACTGCGTCTGCATCGTGCCCGCCAGCTGTATACACGGTGCCCATTGTACTTGGCCGATTTGTTGCTTTGTGTAGTTGCTCTGTGGTGTATGCACGGAAGCTGCTTTGCTGTGAAATTGCGTAGATTTTAAGTGAAAAAGTGATTGCTTGAAGCAAGCTGGCACATTAGCTTAAAGATGCCGTGTTTTGGGCCTTGGTGCAGCTGAAGTTCATCTTGAATGGCCTGATCGGCTATAGTAGCTACAAACACTACGCACAATGTTTCTCTCTTCTCTCTCTCTCCTCTCTCTCTCTCTCTCTCTCTCTCTCTCTCTCACCCTTATTCCACTGGCTCTCACTCACCATAGATGCCGCGCTCTTCTGAATTTCACCTTCAAAACCTTACATTTTTGGCTGTCGTTCGCGCCGCGGATACTCAAATTTCGGCGGTCGTATTTTGCAACTTCCAGTCTGTTCAATTGGCTGTACGGGAATGATGTTTTAAAGTGCACTTGGTTGTAAGCGGCAGCGCAGCCCTGTGCTCAGAACGCCACCCGGGAGGCGTATATGCATTTCCTAGCCAGTACAGCCAGCCGTCACCTGAGCTTGCTTTTGGTGGTTATATCACAGCATAAGCATACCGAAAGCATAGAAAACCACCCGAACTCAAATAAATAACTGTTAAAACGGACCTGCAATGGTTTGAAAACCACGGTGTAGAAAAATAGTATTCAGCAGAAATAGCCGAAACCGACCCTAAAATGGGAAAACCCACAAAAAACGTACAAGAAGCAGTAGCTGATGAAACTGACCAAAAGGCAACGAAAATGCCTGAAATCCCACTTATAATGTGTAAGATGTCATAAACAGATTATTTGCGTGATAACAAACGTTAATATTCAAATATGACAAACCCTTAAAACAAAAAAAAAAAAGTGGTAACAGGAGATTTGAACCCGGGTTATGATGTTTGCTTCGCAGGAGCGGAACTACTATACACTACGAGACCAAGCGGTTCTGAGCGATTAAATGGAGGGCCACATGCACGTGGACATAGCTTCAAACATGCCCCTAGATGGCGCCATGCGTCGCTTGGCTGTGCTGACTAGGAAACGCCTATACGCGCCCAGGAATGCCTTGTTGGGGATGCGTGCACGAGCGAAGGGCGTGCTGTGCGTGCGCAGGGCAAGCAGAGCGTGCGTGGCGGTCCCCTGTGCCGGAAGTGTGCCCTGGAGACCAGCTGGCGGCCTCCGGTGGAGCATCAATTTAGGAACTTGTGGGAATCCATGATGGTTGGCCACCGCATCGCTATGGCGCCCATCCTCAACGACATCCTCTGACATCACAGTCTCTGCTGCCCCGGCCTCTTCTCCCAGAAGTTTATGTGTGGAAGGAGCCGCAAATAGTTTAAGTTGCTGTTTATAGCCCCTTCGGCGTGTCCAGATTTCCAGGGGAGGGATTCGGTGCTGCAAGCACACCCGAATAAGGCGAATCCCACCTGGTGGGGTATTCAAAGCTGATCAAGCCGAGATGTGCACTTGGGCTTTGAGTGAGAGGACGTAGCCTACAGTGGGTTTATAGGGAGGGGTGCCAACCAAGAAATACACAAAGGCACTTCAGTTTCTACCATGTTGACAATAAACAAGTTTACAACAGACCCTGCGGTGAGGTGATAGTGCAAAATTTTCTTGCAAAACTCCGCATGCAACACTGCTTTTGGACTGCATGGGACACTGGTCTATGACGTGGGGTAGCTATGAAACAGTTATTGTAAACTCTTGTCATTACAGCAAAAAAAATTCCGGGCTATCTCCACTAACGTGAAACCTGGGCAGGGGCGAAGCCATGCAGTGTATAAGGGTATTCTTGGCACCTTGGCTTTTTTGCCAATGGAGATGAAACCGTTTGGGGTGTAGAGTTATACAGCTTTGGTGTAAAAGTCTCTTGTCTTTGAAGCACAAAGCTTTCTACCGCGTGGCGTAAACAAGTTTCCCGGTGTTTTAGTATCGTGACTACACGAGACCATGATACGACGACAGGAGACGCCAACAGCCCCAGCCCGTAAGGGGCTTCACCCCTAAGAAAACAGTTTTCATGAATAGGACCTGGCCATTTAGATGTAAAAAAAATTAGCAGTGGCTTAGCTCGGCTGTGCCAGGATATACGTAGCGTGAGCTAAGGTTCAGCTGGTTATTCTTAGGCTTCCTGGTTGTCTAGGATTAGTTTATTATCATGCTTACTGTTGCTAAAATGATTTCCAAACCAATCCAATCCAATCCAGTCCAGTCACTGCTCCTTGCGCATGGCTCCTCCTGCAGCACAGCTCTCCAGGAGCCACGCGAAACGGCTATCAAGCGGCTCTGGCGCAGCGTCAGACTTGGCTACTGCGCAACGAAGGCGCACAACTAGGCACGCGCCGGCGCCAGTGCGTCTGCCGCGGCTATGACGTCGGTCCTCTGGAATGCGCAGACCGATGAATGTGCAGACTCAATTCCCGTACTCCAATTGGATTGGACTTCAATCCAATTTAATCCAAGCCGATCCAAACCAATCCAATGCTCCTTGCGCAGAAAAGCCCTTCACGGCCCACGCGAAACTGCTCAACCTCGGCCAGTGTAGCTTACGCTACAAAATAGCCTTAACATATTTCTTGTTTGCATCGACAACTTTCATGATGGGAATAAAGGTGGGATGCCAACTTCCTTCTTACAGAAGAGTAACTGCTGCTTATCAGGGCCAATGGGTAGTCGAATGCCCATAATAAATCTACTTTTACTCCAAGAAATTGGCCGCTTTTTTAACAGAATAACAAGGGAGCCATTTCTACTGACCAGGGCTCTTGCAAATACTTTACTCTTTTTTTCAACATCCCCTATTCCTGGAAGACCGCAGTCACTCCTGCTGCCTAATGGACGAAACTTTTGGATGTGAATCGTGCGTCTCAATCGCTCTCTTTCTCTCTTCTTAGAGGACAGGTGGAAGACACTGCCTGTTCAGTTTCGAAGCTGCATAGGAAAAAAGTATTGCACTCGCCCCCCCCCCCCCCATTCCCAAATTCATTACCGTGTTGTAAAAATTCCTCCTTCCTTTGGAGGTAAAGACCTGACAATACAACTTCTAACAACTTCTTTACTGCTACGTTTTTGCATCTAGGTCACATTTTTTTGTCTTGCAGAGTGAAGTACAGTCGAATCTGGCTACAACAAACTCCGTTTCAGCTAGATATTTCCAATTGCCCATCAGCTAGCAATAGAGCTCAATGCAACAACGTCCTTGCCACTACGAACCGTTTGTCTGGCTGTTTTCACTTCAACAAAATTTTCGTTCAGTGGGGCTGGCTTTTGAGCATTTATTTATTTTACGATGAAATAAGCATAATGCTAGCCATCTGTATTTTTCTATACATACAGGCCGCTTAGTTTTACCGGAAACATGCGCAGTGCGCCCACACTATCACCAATAAACAAATACAAACTCGTAGATGGACGACATTGCTGGTGATAGCGATGTGCCTGGCTGTCTTTACATGAAGCGCAGGCCCGGTTACCCAGGCCAGAGCTACATCCAATCCGTCCGTATCCAGTCGAAATAGCACAAATATGCCGCACTGGTGCTGCGCCTTCATGTGTGCGTTGTGAGCAGCTGTCATTGCAGTTTTCCTCCTACCATTCTCAAAAGCAAAACAGATGTCTTCGTATTTAGTCTTGAACCCACGTCATCGTATCTCATCGTGAGCTTGGGCTCACAATAAAATGCAAGCACGTGCGGTTAGCCTGCCAATGTCGCATGCTGCTGTGTCCAGCCAGAGGATGATAACAGGCGCCGCTCCTGCTGCAAGCAAGAGGGATGGCGGGCTTTCGACGGACTAGCAGCTATCTGCAACTCATCAGCTCGGTTGATGCGATTTGTAGGACAGAGGACTGTTGTTTTGCAACATTTCCTCCTCCCCCGTAATGCGCTCTTTACATGCGGGTTAGCAAACAGGTAACCATTGGTACGTTTGTTATCCGAATAAACACGACGTAATTGCGCGACACTCCTTTGTCTACACATTGCGTTATGCGGTAAATGTTGCGTATAATACGGGGCTATTTTTGTTGCCCTTCCGTGGTGTGTTGGGGCAGATTTCGCCTCAACAAATTTTTGCTCCAGCAAAATTTTTCGCACGTCCCGTCAGCCCCACAGCCTTGCGTCGCTCCTGTGGACGCCATCCCACCTCACACCAGCATGCTCGCAGCAATGGCGTTGCCCTGTGATGACGCCACGACGATGACAACAGCACTATGCCTCACGGACAGCAGCTCTGCACTGGCGACTATGAACGACTGCACCGTCCACCTCCACAACAGTTTGTTGACCACCATGTCTCTGTTGCTTCCCACCCCGATCTACTCGAGCGCCGAGGTGGCTCTTAATGCACCCCTATTTGCCACCTCTACACTTGACATTGGTAGGCAGATGTATTTGTGTAGATGTAGATGTATGTGCTTCAGATTTTATTACGTCACTTCACTTAGTTTGGCATTGGGAAGCAATTTACAAACCGCATCTTGCTATTGCATAGATTTCTGCTAATTTGTCATCTCAGAGCCAATATGTTACTGGCATCAGTTTTTGGAGTATGTGTTTATACTGTTGACTTGCTTTACTCACCAGAATACCCTGGTTGAATATGAACTGGCTGCATCACTGGGAATGGGCTTTAATTGGATTTATTCATTGCACCGACAGAACCGCTCGGGAAACAGCACACGGCAAATGGGCATCAGCATGCCAGCCCCTGTATGAAGGAAAACAAGGTGATAGTATAGCCAAGGGTTCCTCACATAAAGCGGAAATTCGCTACGTAACTTCACCTGCTCAAATCGGCGTGCGGTGACATTGTGCTGGGCAGCAATCAGTAACTGACGCACGTTACCACAGTCACAGTTGTCAACGCTCGCCAGAATGGAACTCTTGGTGAGAACGTAGTTCAGCGTGCGGAAAAGAACCTGATAATAATCACATTTGAATAGAAGTCATTCGTGCCACTAGCTGAAAGTGGTCATTAACTACCTACCGCAATGGTAGGCCTAACCTCCTTCAGGTAGCTCATACAGAGATATGGCTGCTCTGAATGCTTTGAAACCGCCGCCATAGTGTGCTCTTCTCTAGTGGCATGATATGTCAGACCCTCCCTGATGAGCATGCAGGACGCATGCCGTGACGACCTCCAGTGGAGGGAAGGCCGAAAGAAAGCCACCGCACACTGTTTAGACGTCGGCACGAAGCCGTGACTGAGTGCCGAGTTTTTCTTGCACTCAGGGTCGCCACCTCACCGGGTTTTGACCGGCCAAGCTGTTTTTCTCTCGCGTTGCCAGTTGCAGGTTCAACCCCGAAAGCAGAAGGTATTTGCTGCTTTAACTTGAGACGTAGCCAAGACTCCGAGAAAGAACGATAGCAGCAAGAATGGAACAAAAAGTTACATAACGAACTACACACAATGAAACGACACATAGGTAAATAGGTCACTGATAAACATGATAGGTTCACAGGAGTGCCCATTTGCAGATTGCGAATAGGCCATACTCGCACCACGCACACGTATCTTTTGAATGGCCCACTCCCACTGGTTTGCGACTAGGGGAATGGCTTTCCGTGCTCCACGTATTAATTGAGTGCACATCCTGCAATGCCGCGACAAAACGACTCTTTCCTAAAATCTACTCGTACAGAATTCCAATACAACCTTCACTTTTCCTAGGAGTTGAACCAATGTTCACTTACAAATGTGTTCTAACCTACCTTGCGGATATCAACTTTTGAAACTCGTATCGTACCGGGCGCGACTTAAGACCCTCTCATCCTTGAAAGGGGTCCTGATGTTCTTTTGGGTGCACAAGGAGCCCCGCTAGCGCATCACCCTCTCAGGCTCCAGGCGATGTCACATCTCAATCACAATCCTCTTTTACCCATATCATTACAAGCATCTTCATGTTTTAGTGTGCGGGCCCTTACACCCATTTATGCATATTGTAGGCAATGCCACACTCATTGTGGACGTATTTTATGCCTGAACCTGACATTGAAAGACCACCTAATAGAGTCTTAGCGCTCTCTGGTCGTAGATACCCTTGTGCCAATAAACACACGCTACTACTACTACGCAACGCTCATTAGACCTAAACTGGAATATTCTTGCAGTGTTTGGGACCCCTGCATAACAAAGAATGTATTATTCGTAGAAAAGATCTAAAGAAAAGCCATTCGGTTTGCCCATGCGAAACTGGCATTCAAAGCAGGGTACAAGTCTAGGGTGGCATCAGGGGGGCTCACTACAGTTGCATAGCAGAGAACGGGAAGGCGTGGAGAGCGAGACAAAAGTTGCTCCCTGAAGAAATCCACGCAAATACTCAATTTTTTTTTGTGCTGGTACGTGTACTAAATCTGTGTACTCCTCAAGCATGCTTAATGCGTAAAAGAAAAGAAACATTGCAGCACTACATAATGGTTTTGAGAATGCGCTGAGCTATTTTTGTGCTGAAGAAACTAAATAGGAGTACTACACAGTGTGCAGGTGTGACTGGTCAATTAGAGTCGCAGTGGCCTAATATGTTTAAAAGACAAATCCCAGCACGCCCGTCGTGATTTCTGGCTTTAAGTTCCCTGCAAACCACGAAAGTCCGAATACGATATCCTCCACAAATGGTCGCAATATCCAATGTCATTTCAGGACATTGTGGGGACCAGGGTTCAACCCAGGTCACACTTGAGACGGCCACAAGGCTAGCTCCACTGAACTCCGTCATGGACCGCCAACTGGCGTAGCAGCAGCAAACAGCAAGGAACACACAAGGCACAATGGAATGGCCAAACCCACGTTTATTGGGTCCTCCAATAACGTAGTTCAGCTCTTCGGCCGTCCTGACCAAGGTCAGGAACATAAGTGGCACCCGTTCCAGCGGCAGGCCGCTCGATCAAGCGCCGCCCCCACGGCGGAGTGGCTCGTTCTCCTCCTGGGAAACCCAGGTCGCGACGGTGCGTTGTTGCTTCGGCGGCGGCAGGCCGCCATGCTGGGCCCTCGACGCCTGCCGGGGCTCGGCCTGGTAGGGCGTCGCGGCCGCCGGTCGTCTTTTGCCGTTCTGCCGCAGGCCACCTGCGCCTCGTGATGGCGCTGGAGGAAGCCGTCGGAGCGGGAGAGGACATTGTTCCTCGGCGCAGGGAGGATGCCCACCCGAACCGCCGCCGGGGAGTTCTCGGGATCCGGGATGACATCTCGCCCAGCTTGCGCCATCTTTCATCGCCCGGGAAGCGCCGCTGGACCAACTGGTCCTCGGAGTACCTCGGGTACAGTGTACTGTAGTTCATACCACAAGCTACGCGCAGCACTGTGGAGGCTACATTGTTGTCAACAGTACGCCCACTGAGGGTGCCTGACGCACAATGAAGGGGGCCCTGAAAGGACATCTCCCTCTCTCCTCTCAGTAGGTGGAACCGAGAGGCCCCGGCGGCAGTCAAAACACGCTTTATGATGTTCTGCGTCGACCCTGCTGACTAGTGCTGCACACGGCAAGCCTCCTGCAATGGAAGGGGGAAATAGCAAGCAAATGTCAGTTATTCGTTGATGAAAGCCTTCTGTTTAATAAGGTAAAATGCCTGTCGTATTAGTAATTGGTGTATTTTTATGAGGACAAGATTCCAATGCTTTAACCAGCCACTGTTTTCTAGCGTGGTTGGAAACAAACGTTGAAACTATTGCAAGGCTAAGAAGTAAATGACAGAAAGGGGTTAAATTTGTCGCGTCCCGTTAACATTGGTTGTTACCCATTCACGTATGCACGTTGTATATCTCTTGTACACTTGGTTATACTTTCTTAAGCCATAAGAGTGCTTGTGTCCCAAGTGGGGGGAAAGGGGGCAGAATGGGTGGGGTATACTGGGCATGCCAGCCAAACTTACAAAGAACCGTCCACAGTGGATGGCAAGGTGCCCCTTGGCCCTGAGCACCTCCACAGGCACCAGACCTGCCCCCGCCAATCTGACTGCCGGGGCTTCCAGCGTGGTGTAGACCACGCTCACAGCAAGGGAGAGTGCCCTTGCGAGCGCCTTGATCCCGTAGCCCCGGGCCGGGACATGTGGTACACGTCGGCCTCATAGAAGACTGCCCGATTCCCCCCTTTGGAACCGGTCCTGAATCGTTGGAAACAAACGAAATCACACGGACTATGGAAACAATAACAGCAGCACTGGGCGTGATAGCCTAAGCATGCATTCACATAACTTGTTTATTTCAGAACACTGTTGGCTTTTACAGGCGGCAAGTATTAGCACACGTAATTTATACAACAGTACAAACAGCAACACTTCTGACTTTAGGTGTTACAAAGCATAGAGAGTAAACGTCAACAGTGCTACCTAAACAAAATATTTCAGCCAAAGTTTACATACAAACAGAAAAGACAGAACAGGGCGAGCTGACAATGGCAAACAAAACTCCTTGAGCCATCTCCTCAAAATGTTTTAGTGAATTTCTATGAAGCAGGGATGTCTACAACGCATTCTGAAGTAGCATTAGTGTAAGCACAGCATGCTAATAAGCATCGTCTATGTCTGGTGATGTGCACGGCTACAAAATTATGGCAAAAGCACTGCTGTACGTGGTTTTTCATAGCGAAAACTGTTTGTGTCCTGTAACGCAGTGCTGAGCTGTCGGAGTCAAAATCTGCTATTTCAAGCCACCACATCCATTCCTGATGCGAGGACACAAAACAAGGCTTGTGGTAGACTGCTCAGTCGTGACGCATTGATTTATGAAGGAATGTGCCAGGCATAGGTATGCTGCGGGGCTTTTTTTTTGTCAAGTCTACACATCATTTATGAGCGTGCTGTTGCAGAGGGCTACAGATTAATTTATACCACCCGGGGACCAGCAATGTGCATTGAAACCTCGACACAGAGTATTGTCTTCGGTACATGTTGGTGTGGCTGTTGTATGGGTCCAGTTGACATTTCGGGGTCAAAATGTGATTGCAAATGTACAAACGATAAATGCGTTGGCCTGTGCATAGGAAGATTTTGCCAAAGCACAGAATATATCCTCGCCACCTCATTCATGAACCCCCGGCCATAGACGCCGCCGCCGGATTCAAGCTGGATTCGGCTGCCGACCGTCTGAGAAATTATCAGGCCACTAAAATAAAGTTCTTTTCTCTCTCAGAATCTCTCTTATCTCTCTAATTCTCTCCTCTCTCACCGCTCTCTCTCTCTCTCTCTCTCTCTCTCTCTCTCTCTCTCTCTCTCTCTCTCTCTCTCTCTCTCTCTCACCTCCAGGCCCACGCACACCACTTCTGCTGTTGCCACCAGCAGCTGGGCGACAGCTTTGTTCAAGCCCAGCCTCCTCCTCTTCTCGCTGTTTTCTTCTGTCAGGCGAGGGGGCACTTTAAAGAGGAAGACCCTCTCTGCCAGCTTTGCAGAATGTTGTACCAGAATCTGTGCAGAAAGGATCAAGGAAGGCCGTCCAACACAAAACCACACATTCACATCAACTGCTTCATAATGCAGAATACCATTTTGTTCCTGCAAGTTAAAGCACACCATTTGTAGTAGGGGGCTGCATTGACTTTACCTCTTTCACATCTCTCTCATTCTCCCGTATTTCTTCTATCGTCGCATACACTTTTAAATGAGAAGACACTCCCTTTCCACGTGTCCCTTTCCAATTTTGTAGCCAGAAAAACGATCAAGCCCGCCGTACACCAACTCCACATTGAAACACAAATTCGATCGAACAGCTCCTAAGAATACTCATTTTGTTCCGTCGCAAAAAGCAGATATTGATTCATACAATAGCTTTGAAAACTCCTTTTTCTTGGCCAATCCCCACGCGGTAGTGCCAAAAAAAAAAAGAGGGAAACAATACTGACGTAACGTTTCCTTTTTTCTGGGACAATTAAAATAATATAAAAAAATCACGCCATTCCACGGAATGAATGATGATAAGTGGCGAAGCTCGAGAGGGGGAGATCATCGGTAACCGTAACTCTCCGTGAAGTTCGCCCATTACATCATTAAGAAAGACTAAGACTGTGTGCGTACATTGTACAAATCAACTTTTATTTCGGAGTCAATGCTCCAGGCCCAGACCTGGTGAAAGACCCCGCGCCATCGAAGACTACCCCGCACCTCCACCACAATTTGTCCGTAGGATGGGACACAACAGTAAAGAAAGAACTTTTATTTAGGGCGAACTTGTGCCAGAACAAACGAGAGGAAACGAGCAAGGTCCTTGCGTCTCGTTCGATCTCCGAGAACGACTGCCTGCGTTCGTGGCGTGATCTCTTGCGTGATCTCCCCCTCGCAGTGCACGTGCGCTCGCGCCTCCGTTGGCGAACACAGACAAGCTCGCGCTCCCGGTGCCGAGTTTGCGCTGCCGGTTGCAGCCGGTTCTTGCGCGTGCAACGCGGCCCGCTTTGCGACATCTCCGAAAGCATGCGGCGGTCACGTACCACGATACGCAAGGGATGGACAGACCCATGACTTAAGGAGCTTCGCCCCTAAAAAGAAACACCACTTGACTACCTGTGCAGCGCCAAAAGACATTGATTACAAACAGCTCCAGAATTTGAACAGCAGTGTTAGGCACACTGTGTCGTCGACACTTGGTAATGTTAAAATGGCTCAGTGCTGCGAAAAATGTGAATTGAAATACAGGGTATACCTTCATCCATGTGCTCCATGCGGAAAGCGACTTACATCGCTCACGTTAGCGCAATTGCGCATGTTAGTACAATTAATTGAGTAATCGCTTTAAAATAGCACCTCGCAACCATGAGTGTGGCAGGGAGTTATTTTGGGCTAGCAATTAAACGTCATTGGTATCCCAAGCTGAACATAGAAGAGTGGGTCGTAGTCACAGTGTCAGACAATTTGTACTTGCACCTAAAGTTGCCCATTTCATGCCTGTGTTTTGCGCCTAGCTATTTTGTAAATGTGAGCAATATCGTCAAATAATTTGCTCCGGGGCGTTTAAAAAGCCAACGTTAAAAGTAGGCTTCTCGGAAGACTGGTGTGTCGTGCGGCGAAGCCACCTTGTAGTAGGGGAGTAGGTAGCCCTATTTAGTGCTAATGTGGCCATGGCTGACCTCCAAGGCATCATTCTAGGCGACAGCCAAACTAAATTTCTTAAAAGCACGAGGCTTTACTTAGGCAGCAACTGCAAAGTCCTCACTTTCAGTTATGGTGGCGCCGACGCTATCCTCTTGGGCAGCGAATTAGCGAAATTTGGTGGTTGAAATGCATTTGTGATGTACAGGGTGTCGAACCGGAACCGGAACCGAACCGGAAACCGGAACCGAACCCGATTTTTTGCCCGGAACCGGAACTGAACCGGAACCCTATTCCTTCCGCCATTTTGGAACTGAACCCGAACCGGAACGAATTGAAGGAACCGTTCCGAACCGGTTCCGGGGCCTCAAAAATGTGATTTCTAGTTTTCCATTTCGGTGCCCTACCTTGCGTCTGAAGATATTTTGCCACTCGCCAGGCAGCACCATGAAATATTTTGCTTAGTCTGCAGTTCCCAAGGCCCATCATGTTCTCTTCTATTTATTGCCCTCAATTTAATGTAAAGCTGTCCGTATATGCTATCAGTTTTCGTTAGGTACTGCCCATCTCTCCCAATTATCTTTTACAGTTAGCATACCTTAAGTTAGAATGCATATTCCGAGGCAAAATACCATGAAAAATTCTTCATGGTTTCTATCTGCATGGTGTTTAAAATCGTGTAAAGTTTTCAATGTGTTGTTATTTGACATGCATTTCTATCCGATAGTGTAGTCCTTCAGTGACACCATCAGCAATAAATCTATGGGTGGTATTAATTGAAAAGTTTAGCGGGCAATTTCTTCCCTTGGCAACACTGAAAAACACTGAGAGCGCCCGCATCTCGCAGAACAAAAGAACACATCATCCTCCATCGTCGGCTGCGTTTAAACTCGATTATCGGGAGTGGCGTCCACAGATATATAATTAATCGCACTCACGCTCTGTCGTGAGTGCAGTAATTATGTGGGGTGAGCCCTTAGCATCACCGGAGGATGAAACAGCGAACGGCGCACATAAGTCCGACGCTGCAGCTGGCTGCCGCCGCGGATGTCGACTAACTGCACCCGCACCTTATCCACGACTTTATGTCTGGTAAGTGCCCTCTAATACGTGGTTGAGGAAAAAACGGAATAATTTCTTTGGAGAAATGTTTCACGCGTACGCCGATTTACTGCTGCTTTCTCGTGCGCTAAACGTTTCACACTCAGCAAAACAGCATACCTCTGATATTAGAGCGCGAAGGCTGGCAATCAGCTGATCTGCGGCGGCGACTTCATACGTGTCTTGCGATAGGTAGATCGCACTGTGCTGCACTCAACAGTACTTGGCGTGGTGGTATTACTTTGCGTTCAGTGAGCAACAGTTTGGAAATGATACAGTTCCTGCTCTCAAACAGACCCCTGCGCTCACATTGCAACGTTTGCGGGACAAACTAGCACTCGCTCGTAGGTGCGCGCAGATACTGGGGTAGAATTGCAGATACGGTTGTCACACTCGTGAGCGGAGCCATGATATTTAGCGCAACTAACGCTCTCGGGGTACAACTGATTCTCAAATCCCTGGCACGCGCCGACACGAAAATACCAGCTCACGTCACGGACCGCGGCGTGCCTGGCCGCCATGAAGGCATGGAGGAGAAGAAGGGTGCCTGATCTGCGGGTGTAGGAAAAAATGGTCCCGGAAAAAATGGTCCCGGAAAATATGGTCCCGGAAAAAATGGTCCCCAAGCCTACATAGGAAAAATTGGTCCTGGAAAAATTGGTCCCGGAAAAAATGGTCCCGGAAAAAATGGTTCCAAAGCCAAGGTAGGAAGAGAGAAAGAGAGAGAGACAAACATTTATTGTACTAATGAGCAGGATGTTCTTAGGGCCTACACCCAGTGAGAGTCATCCTTATTCCAAGATGCCTTGGAGCTGGCTGGCCGTCCGGGCACGTTCCACCAGTCGGCGCTGGTCCGAGAGATCGGAGCTGGTCAGCTGCTCCACCCACTGGTCATAGGCTCATAGGTAGGGTTGAGATGGGTTATAGTGGGGCCAGTTGGCACTCTTATACCGCGTGGTATGCCAGCAGCAGGGCAGGAGTTACAGGTGGCAGAGTATTGGGTGGGGTACAAAGCGTTTAGTGGGGTGTTATTGGGATACGAACTGGTTTGTAGGCGCCGGAAAGTGGTTTCTTTGTCTCGTGTTAATTGTGAATGGTCCCAGAAAAATCGGTCCCGATGCCAACGCAGGAAAATGTAGTCTTGTTCGAGTAATGCCAGCTAATGGAATAATGACCGTTTGTTTTACCAAAATTCAGGTTGTGTTCTTTTCATTGCCTCTCTCACATTTATTTTCTAATTTGCTATTACACTAGCTTAACCGACAGATATTTACATTGATGACATCTCAACCACATACGGCATGCACAAATCTCAGCACATCTGTATATTTCAAATTCGCACGTTGTGAGGCAAAGAAAAAAATTCCCCCGCACCTCCCCGAAGGGAATCGGGCAGAAATGCGAATGCATTGGGTGCACCGATGAGTGTGTTGCGAGTAATGGCGTGATTAATGACGAGAGTGTGAACGTAATCATTTATTCATCAGCACCTGTTTGTGTTATCGTTGTACCTGACGGCCACAATCACTGCCTTGTGATCGAACCTTTCACGCAACCTTTTTGGGCACAGTTTCTGATACATACTTTTATATGAATTTTTGGCAGTCTTGGGAAATTCAGTGGGAAAGGTCAAGAAACACGAGGCAGTTATCTCTGGAAAAAAAAAACAAGTACGATTTATTTACAGTATGAAGTTATTTACAGTTTGAAGTAATGTACGAAATTACTTTATTATGCTCGGCACTTAAAAGCGAATGGTGTGGCTCACACCGCGCAGGAATTGTTCCATCGTTTTAGTTCCTTGGGTGTACCCGGCGCACAAAGCCTGCAGTCGGCGCTGCATCTGGACCTGAGATGACGCTGTGCGCTTCTTTGGTAGGGCTCCCACGACCTCTTTGTGCAATTTTCGCAGCTACTGATGACACCTCGCAGCGCAGAACTTCTATGGCCTTCCAGACACTTAGATGACTGTGTCCAACTAAACGACTAAATCGGCGGTTCCACACCTCACAGTTGTTGTTTGTGTGGTGGCTGTCCTCCACTGTTGCTTCGTGAACGTTGCACTCATCACATGAAAATCTCGGAGGCAACCGCCGCAGATGGAGTCCTCCGTCAGGTCTTGTCAGGCGCCGAAAGCTCCCGCTGACGTAAGTGGAATCGAAGTACTCGGTGAGGTCACCGGCAACGCTTGGCATCAAAGCACGAAGAAGTTGCATGCCATCTTCAACATCATCCACCGGCAAGAACGCAAGTGCATTCAACATGCCGACAAAGGTACGGAAGGAATCATCTTCCATGTAGGAACTCACCAAGCCAAGCTCTTGAACCTTGCGCCACGTGCTTTGGCAGAGGTGAAAAAAGCATGCCTTCGTCTGCGTGTCCTCACCAAGTACTGTCTTTACGACGTTCATTGCACCTTTTTCAAAATCGGTTATGACCACATCAGGTGCAGGTTGCAATCCCCAGGGATGCACACTCCGAAATAATGGCAGGGAGGAGCTCCTCGTAAGCCTCTTAAGTCTTTCGTGTCATAAACGCGTACGCCACAGACACGGTTCCTTCCCCCAGAGGAACGAGGATTACGTACAGCTGCAGAAATCCTTTGGGGGCCTGATCAAAGTTCCCATCCATGAACCAGATGGCACTTTCGCTCAGCAGCCTAAGGCAAGGCACGGTTGCAAAAATTAACAATCTCGAGTCTCTGTCAGGTCCGTTGTCGTGGATAAGGAACTTTTCTGGAGCAATGCCCCCCGTCAAGGTCCATGGACCTACTATCTGAAGGTCGCGGAGGGAGCTTGGCGTTGGCGGGTGGGAAATGCACCGCTGCTGCCGAATCGCTCTCTTCATGCTGTCCTCACTCTTGAGCATTACCTTCTCCTCCGCAGTCAACTGCTGCGTTGCCTGGGACACGACTTTTGCAGGGTTTTCGCTGGAAATGAGAGCAGTTGTCTTCATACGTAAACGTGCTTTCGCAACGTTAATGGAAGAAGTACTAGGTGGGTGATCATGATCTGAGCTCATTGTGACGTCTTCTGTGCCTTCAACGGTGATCACTGACCCTTTGCAGCCTTTAGCACGCCTCACACAAAGCCACCGGAACCCAGCTGCTACTTCCTTGTGCCGGGTATACATAAACCCTTCGAAGCATAGCTTGCGTTGGCCCTTGTTCGAAGTGATGACCTCCATCCTGAAACATAGAACAGAACCAAATTTATAATAATTTGTTAGGCGAGTTGTTGTGTCTAGCGGGTAATTGAAAAGTGGCACCGTGTCTGCTTTCTACACCGCAAATGTATTCTATAGACGGTCGTCATCTGCCGTCCCTGCCGCGTGACACCCTCTCATCTCTCTTGCTCCGATTCCTCATGCTCTTCCCTCTTTTTTCGTGGATGCCGCCAAATGGTCAGGGTAGGAATCGCGCAAAAACTGCGGGTTTAGAAAAATTTGGCGAAGACAAGACTCTGGAATACGTGACCATGAACGCTAGGGTAGTGTACATGTAAATATGTACAAGTTGCATAGTTTTGATTTCGTCGTATCATAACTGCAAAATTGTCTATTCTTTCTATTTCTATATTTTTTCTATTTCACTTATTCTTTGTTATTTCAAATTCTTTTCGACCAATTCTCTTCATTACGCTATTATGTTACTCCCGCCAATTCCGCATTTTTGCGCGAAAGCAGGGCGTGACATGGCCCTGGCTTTAAAGGGAAGCTGAAGCGCTTTCCAAAAAATTTGAGTTAGATTAACAGTTATATAGTTTCTTGGGCGCTGATTCCGAATATCACATTGAAATTTATCGTACATGAGTCCAAGTGGCATTTATCTTGCAAAAAGCGCGGCTCCGTTTGAAAGACGCGCGCTTTTTCGTCTTCTGACGCCCCTGATTGGTTGCGCCCGTCATGACGTCAGAGGAGGACAGACACCCTTCGGCCGCGCGGATTGTCGGAAGCATTGCGAACGATCGCACGATTGCCTTTGCGGCAATTTAGCTTGCAGTTTAATTTTCGCACATGACTGGAAGTTTGTTTTATATATTTCCCGTGCTGTTGGTTCAATTATCTTGGAGCTTAAATTTGCTTTATACGACAGAGAACCCCAAAGCAGTGACTGTGACATCGACTAGTGGGTTCCATCAAAATATTTTTGAATTAGGCAACCAGCATAGGGGGATTTTATACCTTATGTTAATATTAGGTACTGCCTTAACTGTTTCTTATTATACACAAAACCATTTATGCCGAAGATTAATGGGCGTTTTATAAACAATCTACAAGCGAAAAGCACGTACGTGCACTGCGCGAAAAAAATAGCGTTCATGCGCTGTAAACGTATATGCGAGACACATCTTGCCGGTACACGCATAAACCAATAAGCAGACTCTGCTTCCGCATTTCCTTTGTTCGTTGTCGCCCACCCCAGCCCCGTTACTCATCCCCGTACACAGACTCACACGCGCGCGCTATTTCGCAGCGGCGCTACGGCGCCTCCGCGATTGCTAGCTGCACTTCGATGAGTGGCGTCTTACTGCTTCACATGCATTTATTCTGAAAACACTGCAGCATGCTAGTGCCTGCTCAGCATTATTGGCTGTAGTAGGGCTTGATTTTCGCTTGTGCCTTACGCATTCTGCTACAATATTACGGCCACCTCGTTATAATTAACAGACCAGTCGGACAAGGCAGTTACGTTGTAGTTACGTTACTTTAGCTAAGAATCACCAAACGTTTGTGGTATTGAATCGTTGGCCTGTTTCAGCATTTCTAGATTTAAGCATTTACCGCGCTAGTCGGACAGAGGCCGTATATTTACTCTTCGCTCCTAGTTTTTTTAGTATCATCATTATATATATCACCGACTATCACTGGAGCACACTTGAGGTTCAGTGACAACAAGTGCTTGCCAGGTTATAATATGCAGCCACACGGAATCTTGGGCAAAAAATTAGGCCCCCTCAGTCAACACAAATTATGGCACGGTGGTGGTTCGGAGTGGTGTTTTTTTTTTAATTTCCAGACAAAATCACCTTATCGTGACATGTATACTTGCCAAAATAAGTAATCTGGTTGTCTTGGTTCTTTTACTTTGTAGGAATACTGTTTACCTCTTAGCCGGGAGAGAACTTCTATCAGGATTGGCCCCTTGTTTTAGTTTCGCCAAAAAATTGTTTTTTTTTAACACTGTCCTGAGCCCATAGGGAAAGAAAACCGACGCGTGTAACGAACCAAATATTTCCTGAACAAATGTGACTTGGTTTCTGGAATGGAATGAAACAACCCCGGCCAAATTACAGCAGTATTCCCCATCCTTCCTAAATCTAGAATCTAATGTGAACATTCACGTCCGTCGCATCAAAAAAAAAACCGCATTGGAGCGGTTTTCAAAGTATTTAACGTAGTGTAGTATATTTCTCTGTCATCAAGCACAGCCACCTCGGCTGTCGCTTCCGTATGTATCAAGCATCCCGGCGTGGCATTATTCTGCTTAGGAATACGGCATGATAACGTATGCCTCGTTTGGCGTTCGTGCATACTTCTTGAACACGAAAATTGTACAAATGAGTGCTATCAACCACAACAACAAGTATCATTCACAAGGAAACACGGCGAAAAGAGCATGGCCGAGGCGGCCGATCCGGCCGGAAGTCCAGGTATGACGTTTTTCAGCCGGTTTTCGCCCCGCGCTCTTCGGTTCTTCCGGCATCGCGCGGCGAGATGGGGGGCGGGGCATCGGGCCACTTTTGTTTGGGCATTTCGCCGCTTCTATTGCATGTATTGCGAAAATATTTCGTACACATGAACTATTAAAGGTGTACTTGTTGCTAGTCAACTTTTCTTTTAATTCTAAAACCGCTTCACCTTCCCTTTAAGGGGTACTACGAAAAGAATGCTATACATATTTATAAAACATGCTTTAATGCCATCATTTAACGTAACAACAATTCCTACTGAAGAAAGAAAAAACACAACGACAAAAAAGGTAGGTCAAAATGTATAGGGGTCGTTTTGCATTTGCGATTAGTTTAGTGAAGTGGCCAGTTACATAATGTAATGACGTGATAATGAAATCACCAATACTACTATTTCGATAAAACGGACGCAGGTGGTTCGATAAGACGATATTCTTTAAAGGCATCCAGGAACCGGGCCGTGAAGACGGGTGCCCGTGAAGACAAAATGCAACTTAGCTTAAATTTAAAGGGACACTGAAGTGAATTTGTCAAGCTCCCGTTTTTGCTTGCACTGCGTAGACTGGCTCAAATTAGCACACTTTTCATCGTTTATCCGGTTGACAAATCGGTAATTATTTTACAAAGCGCGAAAGAAGAAAAACTACCATGCGCGGTTTGCGGCGGCGCACCCCAACTAAGGCCTGTGACGTTGGGAGGAGGGGCGCCGTGATTGGACGATGCCCAAGGTTAGCAATCACACAAGTTTCGGTTTCGGTTTCGGTTCTGTAAAACATAACCAATGGCGTTGTTGGATGGGCATTCTCAATATCTCAGTAATCATCGTACGCGCTTCTGCCCATGTTGTCGGCTGTAAAATGCACAAGATAAACCTCCCAGGACGGCTTGTAGTCGTAGCATTCACTAGCCGAGACCTACGCAGTGTATGAACTCCCTCCGCGTACCCGCAGACGCCTAAATGTCACGCGCTTTTCCCCCATATTTGGAGCTTGCCTCCCTCATGCCTGTATCGTAAAAAGCGTGTTCGCACCAGGCCAATGGTCTGTTCATTCTGGCCTGTTACCCACTGCCCGCAAGCAGTCGGTGCTTATGGCAACAGCACGCCAACGAGAAACTCGCTAGCGCGCAGTGCCAGCCTGCGCGCGTTTTGTGAACTAGTTCGTGTAGCCATGAACGTTGCGGCCCAAAAAAAGGTGAACTCATATAGAAAACATCGGCGGAAAACAAAAAAGTTAACTTACAAAAAAAAAGCACGTACCCGCGGGGATTCGAACTCGTGACTTGCAAAACTTTTGCGGTGACATACCTGGCGCCCCAGACCACTGAGCCAATTTTTTTTTTCCTTTATTACCAGTCATCAACACACACTTACAACACAAAAATAACCACACTGCATTTGGTACAACAAACACCGACATTAACATACCAGCCGTGCTTCGGCTAGGCTTGTTGTTTAATCATCACTTTAGAGAAATTAACGGCTCTAAAAAATCCAACCAATCTGGTACTGGCTGCTGGACTCTCAGCCCCTCAACGAACTGCGTGACACTCTCCCGCAGAAACTGCCGGGCCGGTCGGGCATCCACGTCGCCATGGAGCCACGCCATGCGCGCCCTCCATATGCTGTGAAGGCCCAGGAGCATTAATAAATCGTAGGGGACTCCTTCGTTATTCTCTGTGGGTAAATACCGTTATACCATGCGGGGTAAGTGGAAGTCTTTGTGTAAAGTTCGCTGCATAACATCCCAAAAGTGAACCGCCATCCAACAGTGTATAAAAACGTGGTCTATGTTATCCGGTTGTTTACAAATGGTACAGTCAGCACCCCACGGTGTATCTAACCCCTTTTCTTTTAACCATGTTTGCACAGTAAGTGTCCCCGAATGAAGTTTGAAAAAAAAAGACTTCACCCCCGGTTTTACAGCCATACGCTTAACTCTTTTCAGTACATCCTGCCCTGGGCCTTCTTTGTACAGTTCTCTATATCGTGGTATCGGGAACAGACTGTCGCAAACATCTTTATATAATTTTCTACGTGACACTGTACTCAAATATTCCATCGAAAAACGAGTTGACAGAAACCTGAGTGACATGACAACTTCTTTAAAATATCCTGAAATCCTTCCCTGTATGTGCAAACTGGATACGACAAATTCCGGCAGTGCTTGAGACAGCCGCACCTGGCAACCACTGAGCCACGAAGCGAGGCGCGGAGGACCTGCTAATATAGGATATATATTGTACAACCGGTTTACACTTTTATTTCGTTTTGGCATTTCAAGCAGCTTAGGTGACTATTTGTTGTACTGCGATCGTGCCGTAAGCGTCGCCCGAGTTTCCACAGTAGCTCACGTCTAGCAATTGCATTTCGTAGACGGAAAAGCGTTCGCAGATGCGTAGTCGTGCTGCTGACCGCTGTGCTTGTTCGCCCAGCGCCCTAGTTTTACGCTGTACGGTAAAAATATCAGTTGATTTTATTTCCTTAGTACCTATATTGACTTCGCTGACTCTTCTCCCGCCTTCAAGAGGCCTTATATTTTCCTACTGGCGTACCAGTCAGCGAAGCGTCGCATGTGCGCTTGTGCAGCGCTTGTGTGAAGCGACCTTGACTTGGAGCTAGATACAGTGTACAAACAAACCAAGTAAAGAAAAGCACATTCTTCCATTCACAAACGTGTCCTGGCTTCGTTTCAACTAAGCGAACGAATTGCGACCAAGCAATTTTTTTTAACCTCCTTGATTGCGACGACCCGCCGGCGGCCGGCGGACGAAACGCTGGGCCGACTGACTCTGTCGGCCGGGGAGCCGTGCAGTAGCGCAGCCGTGGCGCAGCCAATTGCCAGCTCATCCCCTCCTGACGTCATACGAAAACGCCACAGAAAATGGGCGAGCGTAAAGAGAGGAGGACAGCATTTTCGAATTAGTGATCTACTAAATAAAATCGCGTAAACGCGCCAAGAGTGGTCGAAACATGGCCTGGGGACTCCGGACTACAATTTGCGCTAGTAATCCCGCAATGTTTACATATCACTTCAGTGTCCCTTTAACATAGCTACCCTTTGGTAACTCATTCAGCTCCACTCCAATCCCGAAAGTAGTTTTCTATGCAAAAAAAAAAACAAAAAAAAACGCGAGGAATATAGACAAGCTTTCAAACTTCACGCTACGCTTCAGCAGTGCCGGGAAAAGAGAACACTAAAAACAAGGTATCAGTTTTCATGTTACGTTACCAAAATGGGGTGACATAAAAAGTTGGCTATATCTGAAAAAACAAAAATAAACTACGATTGAACAAACATAATAAAATATTTATATAATGTGAATCATATATCTTCCCAAAAAATAATCCCGAAAAATAATGAAAAATAAACAATAAAATCTTCCCGAAAAATTTCTGAACTGAAGGACTGAAAGATGAATGAAAGGATCGTGAAAATAGGCCAACCCTGTAACACCGTGCATTTGTACAGAAATACATAAACGGCGGAGTCAACGCATTTAATTGATCTAGTAGTTTAAGTGAACGTCGTTTTTAAGACGAAAGAAAAGGGATCTTTAAAGCAGTAAAATTACCCGGGGTAGCTAGCTGCATTTTAGGCAGTTTTGGCATAGCCAAATCTGATTAAAAACATAATGAAAACAAGCGGCGTAAGATTTCTGTGCATTAGTAGACACTTCTCTGAGTTTCTACATTATTTTTTTTTTCTGTTGCTTTAACATTGGTGTCATTTTTATCGGGACAAGGCAGTCTGATTCAAACTTGTGTTTTGCCTGCCTTTTTCTTTTGAATGTGACATTTAACTTGCAATAGCTACACATGGCTTTGAGGCGCACCGCGGTGGACGGCTGCAACATAATTTAGGCGACGTCGTGCGTTTTGAAATATGCGACAAATGTCGTGCGCAGTCTCGCTTCACTTTCCGTGTTGAACAAAAATACAACCCCTTAATTAAGTAGGAATCCCAACTATGACCTCGAGTCAATGAGTGTCTAGACAAAGCAGCCAATCCGAAATTAGATACTTAGAGAAGGAGCCAAGTTTAGGCCATTTGTGATCGGCATCAGACAAAATTATGAATTCTCCTATAGTCCAGTAATGATTTTTCTAGAGTGTTACGGACGTTGTCGTCCTGACTAATCATTAACAGATGAAGTGAAAAAGGCCCTGAAGCGAACTATTCGTCTTTAAAATAATTGCGTAATCATATATTTTATCAACTTTCATATAAGTCTAAAGACCGTTCAGAAAGCTTTGCGTCAAATCGGCATAAACGGAAAGAAATGGTAACGTAATTACTTACAGTTTGATAGCTACTGATCCGAAGTAGAGCCTGGTTTCGATGGTCAAAAAGGGCAAAGGAAAACACTCCGCAGCCGGCGCCTTCAGATAACCGCTACTAAGAATAATAGCACCAATTAAAGCAGATATTCACAAACAAAACGTTTATACGTAGTTGAGAGACTTCAAAGGCACGCGCGCAGAGCTTCAAAATGAAGTTTGCGAAGGGTCAGGGATTCGCGACTGCTTTATTTATATTGTTGCATGCGGGAGTCTTGCAAACCTCTACGGCCGTTGGAGGGCAGGGGGGTGGGGGGGGGGGGGGGTGCACGTTGCAACGCCCGTGCACACGCAGTTTCGCCCCTGCTTTTAAATTACCCACTTTCGAAAGGACCGCACACGCTGCACCCTTTCCTCTTCTCCCGCAAAAGTCAGCTTCTTACAAGTTAGGGAAAGGGGGCCCCGCCCCTTCGTGGCGAATGTCCCTGCGATAGAAAAATAAGGTGAAGAAAGGGTTTTTGGCTGGGGGGACTTGTTTTGGCGCCGCGCAAAAAAAAAGCAATACTTTCTCGTCCCTGTGTCTGTTGCCTTGTCAGATTGGACCGATGTCTCTATAGATTTCGCTATGTGTCCATCATCATTTCAGTAACGGCAACCCCAGGCAACTTCCAGCCCAAAGGCTCCCGAGTGCTTCTGCGCTTAAATTTCACTCAAGGGTTTATTCACCCAAGAGCGCACGGCCTTCCGACATGGACTGAAGCAAGGTCCCGAAGCGTCTCTTTGTGCATTGTCCATCTCCCCGCGGAGTCGGGGGTGGCGTCGGTGAAGGAAAGGGTAGGCCCCTCCTCGGGGGACACTAATTGGCGCGCTATTGGGAGGCGCCGACACACTTTGGAGCACGAACACATTTCTTCCCCCCTAAGAACAGCGCGTGGTAGCGGTCAGGGGGGTGTCGCTGCCGTGTGGACTTGCGTAGGTCGACGGCCTGGGGGTGGGACGAAGACTGGAGCTCACCGTCTGCACATGTGGTTTTCGGCGTTGCAGCGGCGCTTTCCATAGTGAGATGCCAGGCCCTGTTGACAAGTGGTGACACACAACTTCCTTCAGAAGGGGCTGGTTTGCTTGAAGACGGGCTCAGCTGGCGGAGCTGGTTGAGGTGCCGCCGAGTTGTCGTGCCGGAAATCTCGACGAGCCACGACCGCAGGCCAATCCGTTTTTTCACGGCCGCTGGGACCCATTCCGGCTTGTGTTGAAACTGGCGGGCGAGCACGCGTTCTCCCTTTTGTATCCACCGGCTGCGCGGTGGGTCGCGGGCATCCTGTGCCGCCTTTGAAGATGGCTCTGGTCCTACGGCCGTGAGAGGAGTTCTCATTTCCCGCGAAAACATTAGCCTCGCAGGGGCCTGCACTGTTGTGTGCTGCTTGAAAAGGAAGCGGCAAAGCGTCGCTGTAATACCCTGTCTCGTCCTTGCAAAATGCCCTCTTCAATTCGGCCACTTAGCGTTCGGCTTGGCCGTTTTTTGCTGGGTGGTACGGGGCGGATGTCACAGCTGTGACGCCGTTTTCTTTGTAGAACCACCTGATCTCTGCCGACACAAATGCCGCGCCGTTGTCCGATACTATTTTTTGAGGTAGTCCGAACGTCGCAAACAACGCACGCAGGGTCGTCGATGACTGCCGTGCTGCGTCGGCCTCAATCACATCCTGCTGCTCGAGCTTGCGAAGGTCTTTGTCGTACGCCGACTGCATGGCAAACGGGTTACTGGCCTGGCTTTGAGAAATTTGGGGCTGTCGTCCTGAATGGAGCTCTAGGTTGATGAGAGGTCCGTTGTGACCGCGACTATCCTTAGCAAAGACCGTTTCGTACTTCTTTGGGTCGCTCCACCAAATCCTGTTCGCTCTCGGGAATATTGTCCTCGGTAGCCTGGTTGAAACCTCCGATCGTTATCCCAAGAGCACTGAACCAATTTCGGTCCAAGTGGCTAGATCCGGCCCCCTCGCCCGATAAGTAGTAGTAGCTGGCAGGTTGTGCCGTTGAAGCAAACGTCTACCGTGGCACTTCCCAGTAGTGGCAAGGCCTGCCCTGACCACGTTCTCAGGTGCGTGTCGTCGTCGAGCAAGATGGGTGCATGCTGTCGCCAGGTTCTGGTGATACGTCTGTTCGCTAATGAGCATACATGCTGTTCCGGAATGTTAACAGAATGCCTGGGACAGCCCGTGCACCGAAATGTCCGCACAGAGACGTCCTGCACCGAAACGTCTGTGCACCGAAAAGTACGTGCACCGAAATATCCGCGCACCGTAATATCCGCACCTAGATGTCCAGATCCAATTATAACGATTACACGTAGAATTTTCGCAAAACCAGCATTATTCTGGATGTGCAGGCCGTGATACACTTTGCCATTTCCCGTCATTTTTTTGTATTTTCCTTATTTTACAGTTTTCAAAATTTCGTTCGACCAATTATATCCATTTACGCTACTATAACAATTACATGTGAAACTTTCGCGAAATCTGCATTATTGTGGCAATGCTGCGCGGTATACCGTTGGCCATTTTCCGTAATTTTGTAAAAAAATTCATTCTTGTTGTAATCCACACCAACTAAAAAGCAATCGGTTATTCAAAATTGTCTCCCGATTACTCAGACTAAAATTTTTCATCGATGCTCAGCACTGCCATCCATCCATTCATCCATCCATTGTCCATCCATCAAACCGTCCGTCCGTCCATACTGTCTACCCAGTTTCCTTTGCTAGATATTAGCTTCCAGAGGCGTTCACTTCGGGCCTGTATATGAATAATAAAGTATCCCATCTCTTCCTCAATCCTTTAGCTGAAACCCAAAGGGACAAAATCAAAACCGTAACGAAGTTCACATCTGGCTAACTTGAAGGGAAACACTGCGACCAGAGCACGGGACCATTTTTTCCTAGATTGCCTCTGGGACCATTTTTTCCGGGACCATTTTTTCCGGGACCATTTTTTCCGTTTCCGCTGATCTGCGGGCCGTGCGCACAACGTCACCTTAGCAACAGACGCTTGGCCACGCTTATGGCGGCGCACACACATGGTTGACTGCATGCATACCACACCAATGAATACATCCTATATCTACCACTTATTTTACTTTGAATTGGCAGTTGTATACAAACAGCACTGGGACACACACTCGCAGTTCTCAAAATTAACGTCCATTTTTCTTGTATACAGTGCCGTTGTGTCCTTTGGTTACTGCTCTAAGAGAACATGAGATATAAAAAAATGGGGGATCCCAATTTCCACTTTTAATGTATATTTGATAGCATTTTCATGTTATCTTGAATCTGATTAACCTTAAACTTAAGAGGCGAATGGATTAAAGCCGATTAATGCGGTTATCGGGTAGACTGGCGTGGATTAGTTAGGTGAGTGAATGAGCTAATGTGAATTAGTGGGACTGGTGTGGTGAATTATTTGGATTACAGGAATTAGCGGGCCAGTTAAGGCAGAATATGGTCGGACCAAACATGATATATTGGGGGTCCTTGGCATTTGGAAATTTTGCAGCGAATTCTCCTTGACGCATAATTAGGAAATTTCGTCACGCACAAAGTAGCCGCAAAATAATGTGATAACTACGTAAATGCTATAAAAGGTCTTTATTTATGCCCGTATTGCTCTGTTATGTTGTTTCTATATTACAATTGACATCTCGCCCTAAAGTTATTAACTCATTGCCTAATGCATATTTCAAATTTATCAAAGGGTTTTCAAAACGCGTATATATATGAGCGGAGACAGTTGGAAAGAAACTAAACTGACAGAAAAAAAAGGGAGGAACGATCAACTGGTTTGATGCAAGAGACTCTTGATAGCATTCTTCAATACCTTCTCTTTCTTTGTGCTACCGTTCTGCAGCCTCCCGCAGGTGTAGCATCTCAACCCTCGAACACAGCCCCCTTCAAGCTGAGGAAGCGGCGATAGCACATGCGTTTAGCCAAAGCGGCGCCAGAATTCTCATAACAGACTCGTAGCAGGAGTGGCCCAACTTTGGCAATGGTCGATTGCATGTTACAACCCTTCCAATGATCAATCAGAGACCACCAACGAGACCAGTGAGGATTGTGTGGGCACCAGCTCATACTTCCATCGCCGGCAAACAAGGTCACCAACCTCGTTGCTCGAGATTTCACCCGCTTAGCCAGCGCTGAAGAAGCCGGGCCCGAGTGCACGCATCATGCAGTCACAGACCAGGAGGTTACTCAGAACTAAAGCCTCTGCCGTAGAACGTATTCCTCCCCGCACAAATCGCTACCGATTAACAAGGAAAGATTACTCCGCCCCCTGCGGGCCTACACCTTCCCACACACCACCAGGCTTCACCTCATTGACGGGACACAACTTTCTCCATTTCGCCGCTTCTGTGGAGAGTCTGGAAACCTCATACACATAGTAGGCGGCTACGACAAGTGTGCCGTAGATCCATCCCACCTCCACGTTTCCATAGAGAATTGGGAGACAGCCGTGGCCAGCTCCGTCCTGGAATATCAGTTGCTCTTGATAGAAACGGCTGTTGATTCGGCTCCCTGGAATGAGGACGCCTCTCTGAAACTTTTCCTCGATTTTTTTAAACTTCATTTTCTCTCTCTCCCTACAAGTTATCATTACTGCTGCTTGTGACTTAACTTGTTATTATCTTTCCTAGAGCCGAATCGCTGTCACCGGTCGCTGAAGGGCCATTACAAGTTCCTATTTGCGGTTGTTCCCTATCCAGTGCTGAAACATACACACCGTCCAATGAGCCTTTATAGCCGTTGTTTCATTCTAACAGCTCTATTAGCAGAAAAAAGATGACCAGACGGAAATCGCTCTAAATGCCACCTGCCACGTTTGGCAGTCGGAAATTGACAACGACAGCAGACTGTTTTGTACTTCTAGCAGTGCTAATGATTTAGTGTTAAAGCTACAGCGCCGTTGAAACTTGAGGTAGATGAAAAGCGTGCAGACCAACCGATTTATTTTCAATGGAAATTTTTTGCCTCATTGTGAGAATATAGGGGTGCATGCGTGCGTGCGTGCGTGCATAACATTTGATTGATCCAAAAAAAGATGGCGGGCGCGTAGGCTCTCCGGCCCGCCAAAGAGACCGCCCGCTTGCCAGTGAACTACCTGCCCGCCTGCCTGGCTGCCTGTCTGCCAGGCAGAACATTCTGCTGAGGATGCATGATTTGGGGAAGAGGGGCGGCCCGTCACGAGCCGCCCGGGGGGGGGGGGGGGGGGCGCGGGGCAGGCGAGACGCAAAATGCCCCGCCACTGCGACAGGTCGTCTACTTAGTAGGACGAGGCAAAATGCAGTCTGCAGGATGGCTGCCCATTGCCAGAAGATTCTGGTTAGGATGCACCGATGGGGGAGGCGCCTGAGGCACCGGGGCCCTGCCCGCTGGCCAGGAGGGCACATGTTTGCTTTCTAGTAGACTATGGCGAGCAGGTATTATTTCGAGACGATGTCACTGGTCGGCGAAGGGAGTGGACCACAGGGCGCTACAGCGGTGGCTATTAAGACTGAAATTCGAAACAGCGCAAAAATACGGGACAAAAATTCGTCTTTTTGCGCTGTTTCGAATTTCAGTATGCACCACCAACTAGCCCAAACCACCGTTCTCACGCAGGCTATGATGAGCCATGCGAAATGCGCAGCCCTTAAGCGCCCGCTCTTGTGGTTTCGCGTAGTTTCTCAGCGCCGGCCTCGTTGTAACGAAGAGAACGAAGACGCCACCGAAGACTGAGCGAGCAGGAAATTGGAGGACAAAAGTGTGGCGAAAGTGGGAGGGGAGGGGGAAATTTCCAGACAGCGCGAGACGTGCTCCACGGCAGCAACGGCTTACGAGATAAAGACAGGGTATACCGCATGCCGTCGTGCATTTGTTGAGGCCGCGATCACTTCCTAAGGCACAGTAGCTATGCGCCGTAGCCGAAAAGACTACAGTTCACGCCGCACTCAAATTTCGAATTAGCGACTATCGTAATCGTCTCCCATATTTTTTGGTTCCTCGAGAAATAACTGTGGTGTATAAAACTGCAGTGGTATGAGCCAGGAGTAACATAAAATTAAATCATGAAAATAAAAGAACTTAAATTAATAAAAGTAAACTTGCGGCCATTCATACAAATAGGCAGCCTGAAGTGGCCCAACGAACCTTTTATTTCGCTTCAATTATTGTTGTAATCGCTGACCTACCTCTAACGATTGGGCCCGCATTCGTGAACGTGGGAGGGTCGTCGTACGCTGCACCCGAGTGACGACCCGGAGCGTGCTAGTGGTGACGGTGACTGACCGCGAGCCGCTGTGCTCGTCGGTGTTTATTCGCCAGCCGTGCACAACGTTTCACACCGAGCCTGGCAGGGCCCCCGAACTTAGCGGCCAACGAAGATTGCGGAGGGGAGAGGGGGGCGCCACATACTCGTCCCACTACCTCAGTGGCTAAGGAGTTGCGCTGCTGAGCCACACAAACGCGGGTTAGATTCCAGGCCCCGGGGCCGCTTTCTGATGGAAGCGAAAAGCGAAAACGACCGTGTGTACGAGATTTCGACTCACGTTAATGATCCCCAGGTGGTCAAAATTAATCCGGAGCCCTCCACTACGGCGCGCCTCATCGCCTGCGTAGCTTCGGCGCGTTATACCCAACAATAAATAAATTAAATAAATAAATAAATAAATAAATAAATAAATAAATAAATGTAACTTTATTAGGGAAAGGGCTGGCTCAAAGGCCTATAACTATGGTAGGGCGGAATAGGAGGGGGCAAAATTACGTCCGGCTCGGAATGTCAGCCTCGCGTGCGAAGTCCCAGAGGGAACGCGGGACTCATGCTGCGTTCGTGTGCTGTGGTGGTGAGATCCAGTACTCGTACGTCGGAACTTGGTGGCGACGGCGCGCGGGAATATCCTCAAATCCGGGACACTCCCATACAAGATGCTGCATAGTGGGGCGGACCCCCCGGTCGCATGTTCGACAGGTGACGTCGTGATGGGAGGGCTCAGCGTCTTTAGGTTGCTGGCGTCCACGACGAGGGGTGTAGGCTCACCATTTAGCAATGACATCATCGGTGAGTGCCGCTCCAGTTCGAGCCTTATGGATAAAAACCTCGGCAGCACGTGGCAGCCCGCTCAGCAATGGATGGGGGTCAACAGGTACCGATGCGAGGAGCACTTGCCGTCCGCGTTGCTTCAGGATGTCACGCTGGTCGTCGGAGTCCAGGAGTGGACGGTTGGTAGTGAACCCGGTAGTGAATAAATAAATAAATAAATAAATAAATAAATAAATAAATAAATAAATAAATAAATAAAAATAAATAAATAAATAAATAAATAAATAAATAAATAAATAAAAAAATAAATGAACACTTTCAATAAACGCTTTCACTCTTCTGTGCATCTTGAAGCGCTGCGAAAACTATAGCTATTGCCAGCACAGAGCAACAGTGCGTGATTTGCTCGTCGCTGCGGATACACCTTCCGTTTCTGCTTCGCTTTTGTGGCTTTTTTTTTTTAAGTGGCTATCGAATGCGTTCTATTCTGCAACCTAAGGAAAGCCGGCAAATAGCCGCTACACCGCTGTAATGACGTCGTTCAGCGGTCGAAGAACGCCTAGACCGGGAAGGATAGAAAAATATTTTAAGCAAGTTTTTAAGTTATCTGATGAGGAGAGAGCAGTATTTTTGGCTGAGGCACTTTGCCACCCCCTAATCTAAGTACAGGATGTGTTGGTTGACTACTTTCTGCAAGCACTCAAGATTTTAAAAGTTTAAAAAAGTGTTGCAAGGTCGCTTTAGTTTGGCCAAGACAAAATATTTGCACAAAGATACCTTCATTATGACTTTTTTTATGCCGACTTGATAAGGAAACGAAAAACGAGCAGAAAAAATTGACACAAAGAAACACGCCTGCTTTCTTTCTTCGAACCCGCTTGAACCCGTTTGAATCGGTTCGAACCGGTTCAAACCGGAACAGAATGGTGCTCTGGAACCGAACCCGAACCGAACCCGAAAGGCTTGAACCCGAACCCGAACCGAACCCGAAAAAATTCCGGTTCGACACCCTGCTGCCGACACACTCCCTTCTCGTGCTCCGCGCCCCGCGTGGACCCGCTCGTCGTCCTCTTCTCTTCCACCGTCGGCTTATTTCCGTCGTCTGCTTGCGCGTTGTTGCGGCCGGGAGATGCGAGTCATCACAAAGACAATAGTTGCTGTGCCGTAATTATGCTCTCGGTAGATTGGAGCACCCACCAAGTCAATAAATACGGCAGAACAAACATTATCTTATTTTAGCTTTCTTTATAATGATTTATGATGGTCAGAGAGGCGTCTATACACAGCTGGAGAATTCCGCTTTAGGTGAGGACAAATCCTCTTTTTCCCTTTCACTAAGCGTTAGGAAGGTCGCCAGTCCCAGATCGACAAGCCTCACTTTGCGATTACGGCGTTAATTCTTCGTTCTACACGGCCCCAAACTTAGTAGTGTATGCAGAACAAGAGGGTTTAGGATTGCCGCTGGATTTCCGTGTGATAAACCCAAGCGCTGTTGAAGGCAGTGCAAAACAAGCGTTCATAAAGTATCTTGAACAAGTGCACCTAGCGAATCCCATCCAATTACGCCTGTGATGTGCATTCTTTCGGCACCTATACCCATACGTTTGTGAAGAAAATTAAGTGAGGAAGACTGGTGAAGATTGTTGCAAAGGTTGACATTTTGAATCAAAGATTAGAGTCAAAGAAATTTAAACACATTTCAAATTTGAGCGAAACTTTTTATTCACAATAACTTACAGAAATGCTTTCGAACAGAGAAATTTGAGAAATGAAGACGGGAACTATAAAATAGGCTCCAGATGAACTGTTGATGCCGCTTTAAAGCAGCACGTGAATACTGCTATGAACTTAACACAGGCGAGGTTTAGTTTTATCGACAAATCACGCAGAATTTTTAACGCCTATGAAATTTTGTCCATGCTTCACGTCTACCTACTACGTAAACGAATCCTAGTAACTGGCTGAAAGCAGACAGATACGTAACGTCTTTTATGTAACACAAACACACAAACACAGCACAAAGGCTATTTTTCAGTGGCGTGTCCAGTTGCAACTTGACGATTTCTCTGTGTTCTGCCGCATACCAGCTGCTTCACGTCACCTCATACAGTGCACCGGCAAACGATGTCCACGGTTGAAACCTGGCGAAGATAAAAAGCGGCTTTAATCAATGCGTTAGCACTCACATACAATACGCAAACGTTTTCCGCGATGTGCAGCACAAACGAGCACATTTTTAATGCGGTCATAAAGCGGCGGTTCACGATAAGCGGCGGTATAATGGAACACGATTTTCAGCGCTTCGTAATGTGCGCGTCGACGGTGTGACTTTGCGTTAGAGAACATATTTCGTCATTTTCGGAGTGTTCTGTGGA
>CM023456.1:128799725-128937225 GCA_013339765.2 Haemaphysalis longicornis
ACAAGTAAGGTATTCAAATCTGACTCCAAAACGGTACTCCATGACAAACTACCTTAAATTGCAATCCAGAAATTGTCGCTGCTTCACAGAATCCAATGCTGAGAAATAGAAGGCAATATTGGACTACGTATATACGGCGATTGGTCCTCCATGACTTTACGTCGCAGGCATCATCGCCAACATGAAAGCACTCATTTTCTGTCACGGCATCTACGACAACGTGAACCGCACCATGATGGCTGTGCTCAAGACCTCAATCTCGGCCGCCCTGAACCGCTTCCCCCTCCTGCCCCAATTGGGCCTTCGAAAATGGCATCCAAGGTGAAACCACCAAATCCCATGGCAATGCTGACGGCGTCAACTCGTTCTATTTGCTGTCGGGGAATTTTTGGCATGTCCTCAACACCGGAGAGGGCCGACACAGCCAGTATCACAATCCTGTTGGAGACGTTATCTCTGTAACCACCGAAGGCAAGTCAAGGAGGTTAGAGCCGCTAAACAGCAAAAGTTGGGGACGCGGTTAACACTTCAGCAAGATCCCCAACTACAGGCGCTGGTGATTACGCCTTTATTCTCGGTGGCTAAGATTGATACACTGTAGTGGACTACGGGATGGGATCCGGGGGAAACTAAGCAATACAGCTTGAACGGCCATTTAGGTCGCCCAAGCTGCATCGAATAGTACACAACGTCCGCAATGTAATATTGTTCCTATATTCATATATGGGATACTCGGTGTTTGTGGTGCAGCTTGTGCACGTAAGTGGCGTTGCAAATGCTTCATTCGTCTATACGTCGTGCGCGTACCAGCGACAAAAGAATTTCCCTTAAGAATGCCGTTATTCAGAAATTTTACGTTTCAACAAATGTCACATATCGGTAATAGAAATGTCTATTGATGCAATGATTTTATTGGTATCCATAAAGGCCTAAGTGTATCGGTAAGGCACCGGAAGAAACGTGCGGACAACAAATCCGACAACAAACGTGCGGACAACAAATCACAATATACTGTAAAACCAGAAGTGCTTATAGTGTTGTCTCCGAGTAGAAGTTGCTCCTGAAGCGTTGCTCTTCTGTGGTGAAGCGAAGAGAGGTAGGCTTCGGCATTAATGCCCCAACGCAGATTTAGAGGTGACTTTGAAGTGAAACGGCAAGTTCAAAAACCTGCCCATTCAACAAATTTGGGATTACTTCATCTTTAGAACAAATTGGTAAGAGAGGAAAATATCCTCACAGTAGTTTGAAAAAACCCCTAGTATGGAGGTAAGCAAGAAAATTTGGCACGGTACCAAGAATAAAGGTCAGCAGCAAAACTGTCTCGGGAAGAATGTGCGCAATGCTTTTTCAAGGAGTGGGCTCAAAAATAGGAGAAATAGCTACACATACAATAGGATAAGCAAGTCAATAAACAAAAACAAAATACTTAGACAAACATTGGCGGCAGAAATAAGAGGAAGCAGGCAGGTGAAATAACGTTTCTCTATACTAGAACGTCCTAGTTTCGTTTCGCGGTACATGTCTACGCATTACTTTTCTTGTACGAGCTCTAGTTGAGAACGTATTAGTTTGAGCTGGCTTTTAATGAAGTGATACCAATTTTAGAAACTCGACGCCAAAAGCTTGGCGGTGGTTTCCTAGATATGCCCATGACATAAAAACGAAGCAGGTCAGTGAATAAACCAATCTATCAGAAGATTTCAGCATACAGAAGTTATATTGGATGAATGCTGTATAGAATACATGTACGCTCTTATAGGCAGGTGGATATATAGCGTCTTCAAACTTTCCATGTTATGAAAACCTAAGGAACAACGCACTTCAGATATTTTGGCCAAAATATTCACGAAACTCCGGGCGGAGCGATGGAAGACAGTGGCTACACAAAAGTGCCAAGAAATATAGCGATGCCGAATGCAACGAAATTCTTCCTGGACCCCCGCTATGTCACGCATCTAAAAAGGGCCGAAACAATTACGCTAACTTGGGGAAGTGTTGTAAAAGGAGTGATACAGCAGTTAAAGTGACAGGCCCCGAAGTAAAAGTCGCAAAAGGCACAGAACACAACATCCCAGAAGAGAGCCTCGAATGGTTTGATTACATTGTAAGCATCAATTTGTGTTCTTTGATCAGCGGGTGTAGCCGCTGCGCACTTCGGGAAGACATGAAAAAGTGCTGTGTACAGTTGTGGCCAATTCACCTTACCCACGTCTGCTTTTCACGACCATTATCATCATAATATTGCACCCCATTTGTTTCTCATAACCATCGACATCACTCCTGGTTCCGGAATTCTGGGTTCCGCTCGGAATAAACGCGCTGCACCGACTGGCTCTGAGGCGTCCCAACCGTGTGACGGCGGCCCTTGACGCCTCCCTCAATATAATAATGACGGAAGGCGAGCCGGACCTTACAGCGGTCGGAAGACGAGTGCGGGAGGAACAGAGGTTGTGACAGAGAAGGCGAAGGAACAAAACCTGTTCCTACAATATCATAGTTTACCCCAACTATATCTTCGTGAACTTCTTCAGTGTTCGTTACAGTTTTGCCTTTCCCTCCGGCCGGCAGTATTGTGAATTCCGCTTTTGGTGCAGGTTTTTACACCACCGCGGATCTCTTAACCATGTCAGGAGGTCATGCCTCCCCGGTGCCTCCATCAGCGGATCGGAAGGCGCATATAAAAATGCTATTAACGTCGACGCCGCTGGCGATGTAGGGGCTCTACCAAAAAAGGTACTCGTTAGCCATTGTAATGACCACCGTCGTGGTCGTCGCAGCATGGCCAGCCAAGCAATAACAATGATGGTCGTTGCTGCCGCCTTCGTTGTAATTTCCCGGGATAAACCAAATTGACAATCGATTGTTAACTATGAGAGCAGTTATCAACGAAAATAATCGCCATCACAGTGCCATCATATGCCATCCTAGTAAACCGCTATAATTCTCGTCGTCGTCTTCGTTGACGCGTGGACATACGCAAACATTCTGTCCAGTCCGTAATGTTTGACGGACTGGGCAGTCCGACGAGCTCCTCTCGCATTGCGAAAAAAGGCAGTCAATGTTTTTAAACAGTATTTCCTTTTTCCACCTTTATTTGGTCACTGCAAAGAGACGGATCTCTTTTTTTTTACAAGTGAAACCTTGGCAAGGGGCAGCAAGGTGGAACCTCTTACATTTTGTCCGAGTCTCGCCAGTGTTCCGCAGCTAAAGCTGCCACTTTCCTTACACCATTGTGGATGAAGACGCGCGATTCTTGTTTTCTGTTGGAAGGAGATTGTAGTGGAATTAGTTCCACCCGATTCCCTCATATTCCATTGCACGTGGCTAAGGAATGTCAAAATAGTCTACGAGGAAGAAGAAAACTGTGGCTGACATCAGCGGTGTGGGCAGTCAGTGTGATCAAGAAGAAAATATCCATGGCGGAAGAAATGCGAGTGACTCGCTTGAATGCACGCAGTCTCCGAGTAGTGCCCCGTTCTGCCGGACGTTCCCTCGGAGGAACCATGGGCGTACACATCGGTTACATCTTGCTTGTCCTAGGTATTCCTGCCACATTTCTCTTGCTCAAGCAGGGTGACGAGGGGTGGGTTACTGCTCAATGCAGTGTCTCGCGTACCGTCCGACGTTGCTCCAGTTCAGCGCCTCAAGCAAGGCTAGAGTGCCGTCCGACGACACTCAATATCGTATTGCTAGGCTGCGTGACGCAAAAGGTCTGCCATTGGGGTGTAGAGGTTCCGTCTTAGCTTCCTGGTACGACGGGTGGTATTTGGAGTGAAGCTTTTGGCACCTTTACGTTTTGCAGCTTTTACTTCAATTGTAATTTTGTTGCCTGAGGCTAGTTTTCGACGGTTTAAATGATTTTGTTTGTTCGTCAGGTTAGATGCGGTTGGTTTAGGTTCGTTGCATTTCGCTACGTTACGGAGAACGAAGTAGTGCATACGAAGCGTTTTATTGAAGAAAACCGTTGATGTTGGTTTAGCGGAGTTGCGTCGCACGGCACTCCAGGCGCAATGTTCGCTCAAAACAGCGCCGCAATCTGGAACGTTGAGTATACCAGTACGAAAACATATGGCAGGCATCGATACTGACTAACTGCCTCCTGCGTCTGATTAATGATAGTGAAACTATGTGCGAATCTCTGTGGCTATGAAACCTATAACTCTCCCCTGTCCCCGGGACAGCATTTTGCTTCAAAAAGCGGAAGCGTTAGAAAATGTCGGTCGATTTTATTCCTTGTTACTTAGCGCTTGTTCTGTCGTAAGTCGTAGTTACCGGTCATTTGGGGGCAGGGATGTGCACCAGTAGAGGCTATGCACCTCCATGTTATGCTGCGAGGGCATTTTTCTCTGGAGAGGATATTGCACCGTGTAGACGAAATTCGCATAACGCGCAAGAAAACGACCCAGGTATGGCATTTCTAAACGTGGTTATAACTTGCCAAAGCAAATAGTATGCAGGTAGTGGCTCGTGAAAGTGCGCCTTTGCTTGAGATTTCGAAGACTACCGCCATCTATTGGATGACAGGACTAATGCTTTTTCTGGCGCTGAAAGGCACCCACAGACAGCCCAGTCACGTGCCATCGATGGTGAACCTGAGGGACCAAGCACTGATGAAGCAGCCGTTTCAACTTGGCATGGTCCCATGATACCGCAGCAGCCTTGCTTCGAGCGCGCGAAGCTGTAGGAAAGAATCGCGCATCTCTTACTCCGGCGGTTCAAAGTTACTTGCGAAGCGATGAATCACCTTGAAATATGTAGCGTAGGAAAATCTTCCGCTCTAACAACTTGCCCACTGGACGATAGAACTAGCGCAACACATAGTGAGAAATGTAGAGCCTGGTTAGAGAATCGTCACGGGAATATATGCCATATGGCATGGTTATCGATATACGAGGAATATGGAGCTTGGTTAGAGAATCGTAGCAAGAGTAATTGCCGCATGGCAAGGGGACGTGTATGTGAGGAAAATGGAGCTTGGTTAGAGAATCGTAATGAGAGTAAATGCCACATGGCACGATTACGAATATGCGGCGTATTGTACTGTCTTTCCGTCGCAGGTATCACCGCCGGCCAGGACGTCTTCATGCCCAGCAATAGCATCTACCGCATCGTTAACCACACGAAGTTGGATGTGCTCAAGAGCATCAACCGAATCTCTTTCTGGGTCTTCGACAACCGTAAAGACGTTCAAGAAGCAACGGGCAACGAAAGCTTGAATTGAATTTTATTCGTATATAATCGGAACATGCCGTTGAGGAGTAGGGGGGGTGTGAAAGAGGCTACCTGTATCTGCCAATATATTGATTGTTCTTCCCTGGATACTTTTGGATGAGGGCTCAGAAGGCTACTTCTGTTCTCCCTGTAATGTTTGATGATTTCTGCATATTTTGTTATTGGGTGCACCCCTTCATCCGTTTCCTCAGTGGCGCGGAGGTTTAAGTCTTGGGCCTGTCGATGGCCGAATTCGTTGCGCTCGATCGAGGAATGTGCAGGGACCCTTGTTTCCGGCGTTTCCCGCTTGTCAGGTTTTTGGCGGCACTTTCTGAGATCCACCTTGTTCTGTATCTGTTGTAGGCTTTCTTCGAGTCCGTGAGAACTGTGGCTGTACCAGGTTGCGTTAGCGCCAGGGCTATGGTGGTCTCTTCCGCTTCCTCTGGCTCTGCGGTGTACAATGACGTACAGTTCAATTTCGTTCCTTGTAGTCAGTACTATAGTTGCTTTGTTGGAGAATGTGGGTAGGGCAGCATCAGTGTAGAGTATTCCATCATGTGTCTTTTCTTCCAATAGTGTTTTATTGAACATAGACCCCTGCAGAAAAAAATTGAAGAAGGGAGGCGCCACTGGGAGTTCCGTTCTTCTTGTGCTTGCTTTTTCTCCAGCACGTGCCGGCGTTGCACTGCCATTTTTTTTCGCTTACTATCGTAAAAAACCAACCCAACGAGCGTTCCTAACTAAATGAACGCGGGTTCTGCCGGTTAATTACGTATATTTTGCCTCAAATGTACCTGCAGTTTTCTTTGCGCTAAACAAAGGGGAGATGTATGACAAGCGCCAGCAGTTCACGAGTTTCTAACGCTTATGACTATATAAACCGCTTGGCTTTCGAGCCCTCTGGGTTACGCCGCGACGACAGCCGCTACGACGGGACGCCGTGGGGCTTTACCTGGGTCCAGCGACCGAGCTACGACTACAAGGCGAGCCGCTAAAGTGCTCTGCATTTAAAATTCAGGCTGCCATTACCAGTGGAAGAAGCTAAGTCCCTATTATGAAAGAGTAGAAGCCGAAGTTCATCAGCAGAAATGCTGTTGGTGACATTACTTTGGCGCTGTGCCATCGATATCATAGCTACGCCTCGATAGTTGCACGACGCTCCCCTGAGACATGCTTGACCTTTGGTGTTTGGGATGTGGGGCTAATGCCATGTGTTTCTATGCGCAAGAGTCGAGTTACGTCCCCGAGCGGAGTTGCTAGCGCGAGCTGTCGGCACCCACTTTGCAAAAATTCTGCCGCAGCACACACAACCGTTCACCTGCTAGAATACCGTGAACAGGTGTAGTCAGGACAGCATCAGGGCAGGACGTGCGAATCGCCGTTCCAGTATTGTTTTCGTGAAGAACTTGGACGCGAGCACAGGAAGGAACCGAGGAATAGCTGTGAATTACTATCACGGTAAGTAAAAGCTAGACAGTGTGTAGTAAAGATGAGTGTGGCGCAGATAAAACGTCAGTAAACCGCTTACAAATGATTTGTGGGTACTAAACACACGAACACGATTAATGTTCTGATCAATTTCTTTTTATTTTTGCTTTTTGTACTATAGAAGATTCGTCTCCTCAGGTACCTAAATTTTATTCACTACCAAACGTTTAGCGTATATTTGTAGCTGAGAAAAAAAGTCACCAGTGGTGTTCATAACTAGAAAATGTACCGGTATAGTGTGTTAAGTAGTGGAAAAATTTGGTGCAGCTTTATCGTACATACAACACTTCCCATACTTTCCTTTGTCTTCGATTAACTATGTTCTATAAATTTCTCCAGTTTACAAGCGCGTGTGAAGTTAATGTTTTCTTTTGACATGCACCAAGAGGATTTAATAATAAATCAACCAAGGATAAAATTTTCCTATAATCAATGGCACGGCATTCGAAAAATTTGTAGCAATGCATTAACTTTCAGTGTAAATGTTAGCGCAGGTTTACAGACAAACACAAGAGAAACAGACTAAACCGCCAGTCCTATCCGTCGCTCTTGTGTTTTGTCTGTAAATCTTCGCTAACTTTTATTGTGAATTCTACGGACAAAGTAGCACAGCAGCAAGTATTATTAATGCACCAACTGCTGAAGCAGTCGATAACCATTAATCATTGCGAGTCGTTATGGCTGTCGTTAGTTGGTGTAGAACTAGCTGAGATGGCTGCTTGGAAAAGGAACGAAAAGTTTGGGAAGAAATAGAGTAGAGGTGGGTCTTGCCCTTGCTTCTCACAAACTTTGCCTTAGAGTTCTCTATTCCGAACAGTCTGGTCGTAGCAAATCCAATTAATTGTCTCTGTCACCCTCAGGTGTGAAATTTACGCTTAACCCTGTTTTTTTATTGACACTTTCTTTTACTTCCTTTTTATGTTCGAAAAACGCTATACGGAAAAAATCTTTACGCTGATGTGAACCTCTTACAAAGTTTGTTTTATTAAGTTTGAGAAAAAGTCGGATATGCAACTTCCAAGTATCGAAACCTACCAGACGTGGGGACCTAAGTTTGCCTCGTCGATGTGGTATAAAACGAAACAAGAAACGGCGATCGCGCACACAAATTTGGCACGCTGTTATAGCAAGTCGAATAAACGATAAATCATGTATTTGTAGGCAAAATTGAAAATGTCGCCGTGAGTAAAATTAATATTACGCGACCACTTCGCAGGCAAGGTGCCCAAATGGTTTCGTCCTTCATTTTTACAAATGGACTGAAAAAAAATTAAACCCGTTCCACTCAATGTGAAAGCTGTTGGAAATGCAGAGCAGTGATTCGCCATAATTTGCTGTAGCGCCATTCTCCGCTCACTGTTACCACTACAAACAATTCCAATTTCCCGCCTTCGCAGTGGTCACGCGCCCCCTGCCTGAAACTGCGCCAGCGGGAGTTCAGTTCTCTTTGTGCTTTTCTCCCCGCACGTGCCGGCGTTGCACGGCCACATTTTGCGTTTACTGTCGTAAAAACCAACCCAACCAACGGGCGTCCTTAACTAAAGGAACGCGGGCGCATCAGGTTGATTACGTATATTTTTCCTCAAATGTACGTATAGTTTTTTTTTTTTTGCGCTAAACAACGGGAAGTTGCGCTAAACAACTGACAAGCGCCAGCGTTTTGCGAGTTTCGAACGCTATTACTACATAAACCGCTTGGCTTTCGAAGGCTCTGGAATACGCCGCGAACAACAGCGTTACCCCGGGACGCCTACATGGTGCTCTATATACTTTGGTCGAGCGAGCGAGCGAGCTAGGACGACAAGGCGAGAGCCTAAGGTGCTCTGCACTTAATAAAAAAATGAAAGAAGCTCACACTAATGCGTAAGACTTGAGGGTATACTTAAACCGTCGTGATGGTCCTGGAAGTTACACGCAACTTTTGTTATCATTACGAGACGGTTTATATCCACGATTGCAGCCGATTTGTTTCTCCATTGCTGCTTCAACGACCTTTACTCCATCATTGCTGCTATAAGTGTGAGCTTACTTCATTTTTTGGAAGTGATAATCATTGGGCATCACCTTGGAGGGGCGTGCGCTATGACGCGTCTTTTTCGTTCCGAGCAAGTGTTGCCACCATTACGGCGAACGCTGGAGGATTTATTGTTCTGAGCAATATGTTGCCGCGACTACGGCGAACACTGGAGTTTTTTTTTTTTTTTTGGCCAATCTTCTCCAACTTCCCTAAGTGGGTATGCTTGGTTTGACAAACCTGCGCCGGGCATGCTTCGCGATCTTCGCGAGGCACGCACACACGAGGGCTCGGCATTTTCTTTGTTTTTTTAACTGCCGGGCGGCCGCCGTGAGGATCGCGCTCACGTGCGCTCGGCATTTTATTGCTGTTTTTTTAACGGCGGAAACAAAAAATAACCATTTGCTCTACAGCTTCGCTATTAAAAGAAATGAATTTATTTGATGAGTCGGACTGCTAATATCCCGCCGTATAAGGGCAGCGGTGGCAGTTCTGAAAATCTCGGGGGAGATGGTGGGCTCACTGATGTCAATTACTATAAACGCCGCGATTTCGCCACAAACCGGATAATTTTAATAAAATTGACTAACACACAGTGGTTTGCTGACTAATTGTGAAGTTTGGAACGTTTTTGTGTTTGTGAACTTAGGTAAGTTTATTTGCAACCGGTTGTTAACCTTATCGGTGACATTACAGGGCTTGTGAAAACACAGGAATATCTACCGTCAAAGACGGATATATCGCTCACGGGTACATCGAATTATTGCCTATATCGAACAGTCTGAACACCCGCTTAGAAATACCAGGCAAAAGTGCACCGCTGTTGTACGCGTGTATCGAACTCCTGATCTCGGGCACACTCGATATATGGAACGCTGCGCCACAAGTGCCCCTGCAAGGGCACTTCTCCTGACGGGATGGATGTGTTGATGACGATAACTTCTCTCGGTCGACGCAGTGCTCAGTGAGGACGAGCCGTAGCGGCGGCGTTTCGATGGTGGGAGTGATTGTGCGCGAAAGGCAATAAAGAGGGGAAACCGACCGGAAGCGCTCAGTTTCTGGCATTTTTTCCTGCGTGCTTGTGTCGTTATCAATGGTGGATCGTGCAGGGGGATCTATGTGGCGCGCTGCTTGTTGGTTTTGTCCGCAGCAGATGTTTCGGACCCATGGTCACGAAGAAAAAGGAAGAATTTAAATTTATCGACAAAAGTCAACGAAGTCGAACGTACGCTACAACTTCCCAAAATGAGCATGAACGAATTAGAAGCCTTACTTTCGCTAACGTCGAAACCATAAAAGGTCCCGCGAATACTCATCCGCTTCGCTCAGCTGCAACAGAACGAAAGCTGGTTCCAGAAATGCAAAAAGTTGAGAAACTTGTAATCCAAAGTGCCGGTCACTGAGAACCTTACCCAACAAAATAAGCTTCTGCTCTTCACTGCCAAGAAATGGGCAAGGAGAATCGTTTTGAATACGCGTGGCACAGCAACGGGAAACAGCTTGTGTGAAGGGCTGGTAAGGAAACCATACATGTCTTCCATGTGGGAGGTGACCTGGCAAAGCTTGTCTGTAAGTTCGTTTTATTAGCAAAAATCAACCCGAAGCCAACACGAACGGTTACTCTAAACCGAGTGACTTGAATAAGTTCGCTGCGGAAAAATCAGCAGTATCAGTTTTGTATATTAATATCCAGATATACCAGAAGCAAAGAAGCAATTTTTTATGAGGTCTCAAACGAGTTTTGTTTCAATTATACGGCGATTATGATCACCGAGTTGAGCTACCGCCCTGCACACGTGTACGCAGATCGTAGTTCGTATCGAAAATGAGCCTGATCCTGCTGTTCCACGGATCAAAATGAGCCAAATGCATTTTCCCAATGGGAGTTTGCTTTTGGCGTGACTGTTCAGACTGATTCGTGGGTATCTTCGGAAGTTTTTTTCTGCGTTTTGGAGCTGGCTGATTATGGATTCAGAAGGCAATTAGGAGATAAGCGAAAAATCTGTCCCAAGATATCAATGAGGAAGTGAACGGAAGAAGTGAACTAAATGAAACAGAGATGTGAAGCAATGATTTAATTTCGTCTCCCCCTTTCCTACGAAATAATTCTGGTTATATCTTTTACTCCCATATTTACCATTTCAGTACTTAACTAAATAGCCGCCGTTTACAAGCCCTGGCAAATCCCCCCCCCCCCCTTCGCTCTGAGAGTACGAACCCCTTCATCAAGGGGAAGAAAAAGATATGAGCAGCCTTCTTGTGAAGCGTTTTGGAAATTCATGGAAAATAAATGAAGATGCTTGCTTACTTCGTTAGTGCCTTGAGGCGTGCCCAAGATAGTTATCCTAAGGAATGATTCGAAAAGAGCAGCTAATGGTGCCAAGAGGACTCACCTCTGCATGTATGGTTCTACTGTTCTTGAGGCCCTGTTGCATATGTTTGATTCCTTTTCCAGCCAAACTCAATCGCACAATGCTTGAAAGTCAATTTAAATAACGTTTTCATAAGAATGTAGCATGAAATTGAGTGCTTCAGCTCAATATGAGCGAAATCCAAACTTATCGCCCCAATATTGCCCAAATTAACGGCATAAGTTTTAATTTCTTGTGCCCATAAACTTCCCCTAGCTGACGTAAAATATATCATATAATAGTTTTGACGGCGCTGCATTAGGTCCTGTAAAAAATTTCCGCTTGTTTCTCAATTTCGCGTTAGGTGGATCTGGCTCATTTCGAAAAAAAAAAACGCCTCAAAGGTAGGCAGGCTTTTGTATGTAATGAACGGCTGCGACAGTATAGAATGAAGCTATCTGTAGATTAGGTTAGTGCGGTGACCACTTAGACAAAATAAGCCATGAAAATTACAATGAAAGCCGCTAAACCACACTTTCAATAAAACGACCGTAGGTGGTTCGATAAGACGGCACTTGATAAAATGGCGTTAAATAAAATGGGAATTTCGTCGATAAAACGACGTTCGATAAAACGACGTTCTATAGAACGGCGTTCTATAAAACGGCATTCGACGAAATGTCTGGGAACTCCTCGCCTCCATTCGGGCTGCCGCAAGTTCACATAGGCTAAAAAAAATTCGGGGGCGCTAGAGCTCACACGACACACGACAGCAACTGGCAGCCATATTGTAAGCAGTGGTGGCGGGAGGGGTAAAGGTGTAGCAGGAGGAGGTGAACGGGGAGGTGTGGGAGTTTTTCATACTCCCATTCGAACAAGCCTGGTATGCAAAATCCAGGTACTTCGTTTTGGGGGGAGGTACAATTGCAGTAAATAAGCATACTTGCGACGGTTCTTGGTCACCGTAGTAAACTGGTAGTTTTTCCGCCATCATACTACCGAACGTGGGAAAGTTTTAAAGACGTATTTTCGGCAAAAAAACTTTCATTCAGGACAATTTGTGTTTTGTGCGTATAAGAAAAGTAAATATGTAGTCTGAAGGAAACTTCGCTATGGGGGATTCTAATTAGGGTCTCTGGAATGCAAATCAGCTCGCAACGTCTCGGTGACCACTTCTTTTTTTGTTATTAATTTTTTTGCTTCCACACCAGCCACGTCAAAAGTAAGCTATAAACTGTCGACCGGACTTCGGCTGACGTAAAACAAAAAAAACATCACACGGGCTCAGTTTTTCTGGGACAGAAAACTGGGTCAAGGTCTGGGTCAAGGTATTGTAACTTATGCCCCTCGAAGAGCAGACTGGCTCTTTGTGCTTTGTGATCAGTATTTGCTCACAGTGAATGAATAAAGGTTAAGAAAGCGTACGGCCATCTCGACCCCCCAATGGCGTGCTATACTGGAGCCAGAATGTAATGTCTTTATACTCTAATGTCTTTGTACACTCTGCATCTAAAGGAGGCATGGACTGAAGTCTTTTTAAAGCCTTCGCCTTCTATATTAGGAACAGTAAGGCTAAAACGAAAAGTGTGATGTTGTACTAACGTATTTTCTATGCACATTTTATTTCTATGGTCACAATACCAGACTATTCCAGAGATCGTATTGGATTTGAAATACAGTGCCTGAGTTATCCCTTAACCCCCGCTTCGTGGGCTCTTGACCCGCCGAATACAGTTATGCCCCCTTTGCACGATTTCCCCGCGATTTATTTATTTATTTATTTATTTATTTATTTATTTATTTATTTATTTATTTATTTATTTAATTTTTTATTTATTTATTTATTTATTTATTTATTTATTTATTTATTTATTTATTTATTTATTTATTTATTTATTTGTACATACTGCACCACCGACTTGAAGCTTTGGCAGGAGTGAGAATCCAACAGAACAATTGAAATAGCAGTAAAAGAGAGCAACAGAGAAATGCAACAAAAACGACAATGAGGAGAAATCACAAAGAGCAGAAACAAATTTTTCCAGCGGAAGCCACCAGGCAATGCGTTTCAGGGTTCAGCATCTCAAGAAAGAAAAAGGGATCCCGGCTGCGGCGGCCGCTTTTCTGATGGAGGCGAAAAGCAAAAACGTCCGTGTGTACGAAATTTCGGACACGTTAAAGATCCCCAGGTGGTCAAACTTAATCCGGAGCCCTCCACTACGGCAGGCCTAATCGCCTGCGTTGCGTCGGTGCGCTAAACTCCACAATCAATCAATTGAAGAAAAAAAAAACTAAATTTGAATATGTTGGTCCAAGAATAGTAAGGTTTGACGCTGTGGCAGCGATTGCTTCTGGTAATGGTGAGGCAAATGGGATGTATGTATGATCAGACATGCGGTACGCTAAATGAAGAAAACAGTGAAGCCATTTCATTGAGTCATTGAGCCGGCACGTGTGCAGTGTCGTAACTTCCAGGGAAGATAGGCCAAGGGAAGGCGAAAAGTAACGGTCGTAACGACTGGAAATAAATGTTATAGCTTTTTCTGGATGGCCTCGATTTTATCGATTTCGCCCTGCTTGTGAGGTTTCCATACGGGGCATGCTTTGTCAAGCACAGGACGGATCAGCGTTTTATGCATTAGTAATTCAATGCTTTTTGGGGATTGCGACAACGTTCGCTTTTAATAACGTAATTTTTTAAGAGATTTTGGGCAGATAAATTTAATGTGCTGGGACCAAGATATATTGTTAAGAAAGCAAGCACCAAGATATTTATATTCTGTTACTTTTTTCAAGGCAGGATTCGTTAAAAGAATAATTGAAGCTCAAAGAGGACTTGCTATTAGTGAAACACATCAGCACGGATTTGCTAAAATTAATACTCATTTGCCAGGCTACGCACCAGTCCCACAATTTATCAAATGAATAATTTAGACGGCGATGAGCTTCAGGAGAGTCAACTAAATCGTACAATACGCAGTAATCAGATTAGAGACGAATTTCAGATCTGATGTTATAAAGCAAATAGTTTATATAAAAAAAACAGCAACGGTCCAAGTACAGAACATTGCGGAACGCCTGAACACACCCTAACACCATTGGAATCAGCAGAGTGGTAAGAAACGTATTGCGAGCGGTCTAAAAATAAACTAATATTCCAGTAAGTAGTTACTAAGCAAAGTCACTAGTTGCGGGTCGTTAAATATCCATGGTATTCAATTTACATAGTAATTTAGAGTGGAGTACAGTGTTTAAAGCGTTTGAAAAGTCAAATAATAACGTCGCGACTGGATTCCCAATGTAGATATTACTGGACATATCTGTACAAATTTGGCTAAGTGAGTAACAGTGCTATAACCTCGCCTGAATCCCTGTTGGAAAGTGGATAGTAGATTGTTAGATTTATGTGTGTAAATAATATGCTCTAATAGCTGTCAGGAATGAGGGTAGAGATATGGGCCTGTAATTGCTGAAGACTTGTCCTGTCACTAGACTTATGTAAAATTTCCTATCTTGCCATTTGTCCAAAATCCGGGAACGGTGCCATATTTTAAAGATTTATTAAAAATCATTGTAAGGTAGCGAGAGGTCCACAGAGAGTAGCGAACGAGAAACATGTTGAGGATACAATCGGGGCCATTATATTTTTTACAGTCCAAATTAAGTACGAGATTTAACAAGGCATCTTCAGTGCATCAAACACGCCATAATCAGTGCATCTTCAGTGCATTATCTACATCGCGGATTGCACACGTTGGATTCGAAATAGAAAAAGGAGGGACAACGAGATTGACTCTTGTCAAAACAGACTTAAAAAAGAAATTAAAGCCTATTCGAATTTTCCCCCATATCATCTATGATACTGTCGTTTATTTTGAAAGAATTGTAGGAGGTATCACTAGGCAGGACTGAGTGCCAAATTCTGAGGTGATTATTGGTCAGTAAACGTTGTAGAGTTGAGCGCGAAAGAAAACGTCTAGCTGAATTTTGCTGCTCCCTAAGTTCTCTCTCGGTTTCATTAAACGGGAATATACTTCCTGGTTTGGAGTAAGCTGCGCAGCACCTAAGCCTCCGGACTCCACGAGATAAGTGCAAAAGCTTGGGGTTTTACCAAGGTATGTCAGTGTTTTTCTTTTTAGTCTTCACGGGGATAAAGTCTTTAATGCATGTTTTGTCCAGCTTTTCAAAAGCAGCAGTTAGTGCATCAGTGTCCCCTGAAATGATGAGTAGCACAAAATCATCGTACATATCAGCTAAAGCGTCTAAAACAGAAAGGTCATCCGCATGATCTAAGTCATGAAGGAAGGAAGGATAATGCAGTGCATAAAAGGCAGGGAGGTTAACCAGGTTACAGTTCGGGTGGCTACCCTACGCATGAAAGTGGTGAAGGAGGGATTTAAAGAGAAAGAAAGGGTATTGAACAGACAGGGAATAGAGCTTGATGAGCAAGGAAAGAAAAATTAAAGGTAACTACAAAAACAAAACAATGGGCGATAATAGAGCCTAAACTGAACAGGTAAACTAACCCAATGGCGAATGAACAATGATACACAGTGTCTCTACAATCGTTCACATATGCTTGTGTCCTTTAAAAACGAAGTAATGCTTTAGTGGCCTTTTGGGGCTGTGATGGGCAACGCCTGTGACACAAAACAGTCTGCGCAGTTAATGGCTGGTTGTCGAGTTTCCTGACTGTGGTTGACAGGTGCACTCTTTGCGTTGCAAACCGGGCACAGTGACACAAGAGGTGTTCTATTGTCTCGTATGTGGCACACACGTCACAGGCAGGGCTGTCAGTCATGCCGTTAGTGAAGGAGTAAGCTTTGGTGAAAGCAACTCCTATCCACAGGCGGCACAGTAGGGTGGCATCCGAGCGTGGCGTGTTAGCGGGTAAGTGGCGCTGCAGGTCGGGGTCGAGCAAGTGCAGCGAGAGTTTTAAAACTCCGGCGTATTCCAAAGAGTAAGCGGGATTTTGCGGGTGATGGCACGCAGTGGCCTTGCAGCATCATGGCGCGACAACGGGATGTCGTGAAACGTAGTTAAAACAAATCCTGGTTTACTGATTTCGCATGCGAGGGAAACGAGAACAGCCTGACGGTAAGGTAGGCCATCAATTATCTCGAAGGTAAAGCCTTTGATCGAAAGGGCGGAACATAGAAATACCAGGTCGAGAACACCATTCATCCTGGCGGCACCATGAGCAATTTGAGTAAAGCCGAAAGATACTGTAAAGTCTATAAGTTCCCGACAGATGTGCGTTTCGCGGCCATTAGACGTAAGGGAGTGCCAGTGCATATCTGGGGCACTAAAATCACCCATGACAATGAAGTTAGGTGCACTAAAATTGCGCTCGTACATAACGTTTTCGATATTTTGTAATGCTTCAACATTCGAGCCAGGAGGCCGATAGAAATCGCTCATGACAGTAGCATATTCGTCGAGGCAAATCTTACACTAAACAGACTCAGTTTGGGCGGGGCCTGAAAACACAGTAAATTTTAAGTCTGAGCAACACCTCTACCTTTTCACACGAGCGGATGTGTGCTAACTGCCGTATACCCAAGTAGTGTGAACTTGGTATCGGGAATACTAGCATGTGGCCAAGTTTCGCTTATTCCGCTGACGTGAAGTGAATGCGCTGAAACAAGGGACAGGAGACGTGGCAATTTTTTTTATCATGCTCCTGCGCCGTGATCGACTTTAGAACCACCAAATTTTAATTCCTGCCGGCATGACGTCAACCGGAGGCTGGAGGTAACTGGTGCCGTGGAAGGTTCACTTTGAGAGGAAAAAAGTTGTGAACGAGACGAAACCGAAAAGGGCATCGCAGCGGGATTATTCGCCACACCAGGTCCTTGGAAAAGAGTATCTGGGGTTGTAACATGACGACTATTCGATACACCTGGTGCTTCAACAAGGGAATTTAGTGTTTTATTTCACAAGTATCGTACCCTGTTTATTAGAATATAGTCATACCTGACATTGTTGGAACACCCTCTATATCACGAAAAGAAGCACCGGCGTCCCACAGTTTTCTACGCAGGGCTCACACTCTAGGAGAGAAATCTGCGTTAATATACGTTTTAGTTCCTTCGCGCTTTGCTACGTTCCTAAATACGATCATTTTATCCCGAGAATCAAGCAGCTTAAGAATGACAGGACAAGAATCATTTGTGTGCTGTCTTCTGAGTCTGTGACACCGTTAAATCTGAGGGCACTCGATCTGCAGCATTTCAGAAAAAAATAACGCATCCTTAGCCGCCATACAATCACCGTCTTCGTTGGCTTCCTCTGTTAGCCCGTAAATTATGGCAATCTTGTGCCGTGAACGATTTTCAAGATCATCAATCTTGGAAGTGAGTTGGGCAATGCACGTGTTAGCCGACGTTGTTTGGGAGCGCAACCCGACACATGAAGAGATAGAGTTGGAATCCGTGGAAGAATTTTCCTGCACTAATACACGATACTTAAGTGATTCAAATCTCTTGTCCAAGCGGAGATTAATGTCAGCAATATCGCTTGCGATTTCTTGCTGAGTTGTCAGCAGTTGCAAAAGCATCGTAGCAACATCAGGTTTGTTGACCCGCCGCGGTGGCTCAGTGGCTACGGCGTTAAGCAGCTGAGCACGAGGTCGCGGGTTCGATTCCCGGCCGCGGCGGCCGCTTTTCTGATGGAGGAGCGAAGCAAAAACGCCCGTGTGTTGGAAATTTCCCCGCACGTTAAAGATCCCCAGGTGGTCAAAATTAATCCGGAGCCCTCCACTACGGCGCGCCTCATCGCCTGCGTTGCGTCGTCGCGTTAAACCCTACAATCAATCAATCAATCAATCAATCAACATCAGGTTTGTCAGAGATGCTATAATCAGCTATTCGGGTCCTAGCACCCAGCTGAGGTGTCGAACTAGAATTGTCGAAAGAACGAGTAGTGGGACGAGTGCGAAGTTGCCAGTTTTGTAGTTGCGCTCGCAGTTTTGGGGGCGGATGGGATTAGGTTCAACGTTACCACGCAATAAGAGGCTGTTAAAAGTAAAATACTGCATCTGAACATGATAAAACAAACACTTGTAGGGATAACAGCAGCAGTAAAAAACGGTCATCGCTACAGGCTACGTAAGCATCATGACAGTAACATACTTGTGCCAAAAAAAGGTCACGTTTTAGCGTAGTGTACTTGTTGATGCCACTATGCCCACTGAAGCCGAGGTCCCTGGATGTTTCCTCTACAGCTTCGCTGCCGGACGTCACATGCCAAGCGTCGGTGATGATTGGTTGATCGATAACTGCGTTGAAGGAGAGGGTAGAGTGGAAACGTCCGTAAGGCACACCGGTGGACACATCGCAGCTATCGCGCACGGGGGCGATAGGAAAGTCCGGGTCCGTGTCACCACCGAAGGCCGCGTGTCCCTCCAGGCAGAACTGTACGGCAGAAGACGGTGTAGCGCTCAAACCAGGAACGGCACCTGCGCAGAGTGTGGACCCGATCAAGCTTACAAGAAGTTCCGTCAAAAAACGCTACCGTTTTAGCATAGTGTTCTGGTTGCTGCCACTATGCCCATCCTATATCTATGGCCTCTAGCTCATTTTTAAAAGTCCTGGTGGCATCCCGGAAAAATCCAGGGGCTTCCATTCTGGCCTGAGCGTCTCCTTCAAATTTTCCTTCACATTAATTGTACTTTCTTTCTCCTACTGAGGCTGTCCCCCATCTCGGTGGCGCTAAGCTTACATTCCTGTTTAAACAATTGTCTCGCGCTACAAAAGCCTTATTGGAGTACCTAAAAGACAGAAGTCTTGATTAAGCCTTGTAAATAGTTAAAAGCATATGTGCAGCTCATTAAACACATCTGTTGGGTAAGTTGGTGCATACTGATTGAAAAAAATTGAGCGCGACTTAGACAACGACAGTAAAGGAGGACGACGGGGCAAGCGCTCACTTGCAAGCATCGTCTCATATTTATAGATGTATCATCAGGAGCATGCGTACTTTAGTATACTGCATGGAACGCATCAAACAGAGGATATAATGAAAGGGACGTTTTCAAAAACTCAAACTCGCTGGCACGCAAAAGAACAGAAGTATCGCTTACGCACTTGTTCCCTTTCTGCTTAATATAAAACGCTTCCAAGAGTTCCCTCGCCACTGTATTATCACTCCTGCCGAGAATTCTAATCTGCTCAAAGAAAGGTCTGCATTTTTCCGAAGAACTGAGAGGCCTGCAATCTTCGCAATGCGCGGGTAAATGCAGCGCGCGTATTATTGTTAAGAGAAGAACTATGCTCGCGTGCCCGGTCATTCACACACCTGCCCGTCTGGTCCATGTAGGCCTCCCCGCATGAAAGCGGTATCTCGTAGACTACCCCGGCGTTCACAGGGCACAAAGCGCTTGGCATGCTTCTTTTCGCACTTTTTCGGTTTGGGCATGCCGGAAATGTGCACACACAGGCGGCCAGGTTTTTGTGGAGCAGAAAACACCACCGGCACTTTGTACCGTTCCGCCACTTTTTTCAGGCTTCTGCCATTCTCATCATCTCATTCAAAGACTGTTAAAAAGGCCACAGCGTCTCTGGTTTTAGAATCTGCGCTGAAGAAGTCCTGTGCACATGCTGTTCAAGAGAGCTTTGACTCTCAACTGAAGAGACTTCTGTCGGTCGGTTACCCAAGCTATGTCTTGGTGGGTGTTGCCGAAGCCTTGCTGCGGGAAAGCCAAAGGCCAAGTAGGTACGAAGCGGCCAGAACAACCTAAGGCGAAGCCTGTTGTTCTGCCCTATATACATAGAGTTACGCACAACCAGAAAAAAATGGCAGAACGGTACAAAGTGCCAGTGGTGTTTTCTGCTCCACAAAAATCTTGGCCGCCTGTGTGCACAAACTTCCGGCAAGCCCAAACCGAAAAAGTGCGAAAAGAAGCATGCCAAGCGCTTTGTGCCCTGTGACGTCGGGGTAGTCTACGAGATACCGCTTTCATGCGGGGAGGCCTACATCGGCCATTCGGGCAGATGTGTGAATGACCGGGCACGCGAGCATAGTTCTTCTCTTAACAATAATACGCGCGCGCATTTACCCGCGCATTGCGAAGATTGCAGGCCTCTCAGTTCTCGGAAAAATGCAGACCTTTCTTTGAGCAGATTAGAATTCTCGGCAGGAGTGATAATACAGTGGCGAGGGAGCTCTTGGAAGCGTTTTATATTAAGCAGAAAGGGAACAAGTGCGTCAGCGATACTTCTGTCCTTTTTCGTGCCAGCGGGTTTGAGTTTTTGAAAACGTCACTTTGATCATGTCCTGTGTTTGATGCGTTCCATGCAGTATACCAAAGTGCGCATGCTCCTGATGATACATGTATAAATATGAGACGATGCCTCAATAAATGTTATTTGCAAGTGAGCGCTTGTCCCGTCGTCCTCCTTTACTGTCGTTGTCTAAGTCGCGCTCAATTTTTTTTCAATCGTAGTGCAGCTCATCATCATTATAATTGTCCCCGGCGCCGCATCCATCTGGCGTAGCAATTGAGCCAGGCAACTTAGCTCGGCGGACATCGCCAGCTTCATTAAAGCTCGTTCTCTCTCTCTCTCTCTCTCTCTCTCTCTCTCTCTCTCTCTCTGCAACATAGCCCCCAATTTATAACGTTCTACGTCTGGGCGTTAGCGAATTGCTTCTTGCGTGGATCCTCTCAACGTTTCGTCCTCCAGCTTCACGTTCAACTGTCACAGTTTCTGATTAAACTTAGCGACACCTTCTCTCCTTTCTCCAATCGAAAAAGGAAGATAACAGTGATCGCTAAAAGACACGTCGCAAGACGCAGTAGTTTTGGCATGAGGCAGCTAAATTACAAAAACGTAAACCCTATCTAGTCGCGCATAGCTCGAGCCCTGAAAACGCGCAAATCTTAATCATTTCCAGCGTAAAATGCAACACCTGCAAAATCCCACTCTTGAAGTAATTCGCCAAGCATCGCCGAATTCCTATCTGCTCCTCGCTGTGGCCCGTTTAAATCCATTCCTTTACAAACATAATTAAAACGCCAAGTAAAAACGATGTTTCCATCCGTTCTCAATTATTTAGTAGTACTTTAAAAAAACGCCGCCCTTTCTCGCACCACATTTGTGGAATAGACGCACGGTGCAGGAAATTCAAGACGATTATAATTAAAATCGCAAAACATTGCCTGCCCGTTTCTAATGAGAAATACCTTTTGTGCTTCGATTCCAATCTTATTCATAGTAGATTGAATAATACAGACGCTAAAAACGTCTGGAAAGGTCTTTATCACTCTGCCAGTGCCGTTATCACTTCCGATTTTTCTTTCTTGGGAGGCCATGATATCGATTTCTATTTGAGCATAATCCTTCTCAGCTGGCACTGTTTGCGCCTCTCTGGAAGGCCCCGCACGTTCGGAGTGGCAGAGCGAATTACTCTTTCTAATTCTGCCACAATTTTTGGTGTAACTGCATCGCAAACAACGTGTCAAAAACGAAAAAATGCGCGCATCTCCATGAAGTAAATCATGACGATTGGGCAAAGCACTGGGTATCGTTCTTACCATAAATCACCCGTGAGTGATGCTTACTGCTGCTAAAACGAATTTCGATCCAATCCAATCCAATTCAATTCAATGCAATTTAACAGAATCCATTCCAATTAAATCCTAATTAAATGCTCCTCACGCATGCGCAGCGCTGCTCTCCAGGAGCTCTCCTCTCTCACTCTCTCTCTCTCTCTCTTCTCTCACCTTTTGTGAGCCTTTTATTTTGTTCTTGTTAACTGTGAACCTTTTGTTCAAAGATGTCTCGATTTAAACGGTGCTGTGCTGTGAGCACGGACGCCGGACGAACCAGCCTCGGCCTTAAAGTGCTTCGCCCCTAATACAAAAATAAGTACAAGAAAAAAAAAACAAAAGAAACAACCTTTTCTCTGAAAAGAGGGAACCCAGCGAAGGCACCGGCGCTTGGCTCTGGCTATTCTGCTTCCTCGGTATTGGGTGACGTCCGTTTTGCCACACAAAGCTGTCTTCCGCTGTGGCCTCGCCTTTGACCCCCTCTCTCCCCAGCACATACGCACGTTGTAACACCGTGTCAACATTCACGTTACTGCCACGCGGGTTTATCCAGGGCTATATTTGCCTAGGGTTTATGTGAAAAGCGTGGCAACTGCGTCGCGATCTTCGCCGGTGGCTCCTCAGGGATTGGCTCTGCGGCGCCTTCGTCCTTCATCCCCGGCACTTTCTATTGCATGCTTCACTGAAACGGAACTTGCACCGTCGTCGCGTATTCGTGTAGGGACCGGGCGGTTGTTCTATGGCACCACCGTTGCTTCAGCGAACAGCGCCGCCTGTAGCGAACCGCTCGTCAGTGGAATGGCAGTGGCGGCCAGCGCAGCGTTGTTGTGCATGGCTTTCTGTCGTTCTGCTGCGGTGCGGCTTGCAAAGCGTAAAATAACCACAGGGACTTTTTTTTTTTTTCAGATTGATAAATATTGAGCGCCGAGGTGACCTTTACGAAGCATGCCATGTGTGTGATTTACACCCATACTCAGTAATTACAAATAGCAGACGACGCTCAATGAGCCTAGCTGGAAGTCAAGCTGGAAATGCAAGCCCCTTCCTTGATGCAGTTTCTTCATGTTTGCATGCAGTTTGGCGTACCGAGGAATATATTGGAGCTAAATTCTTGTTGAATCCTGGGTGGGCAGCCGATCCAGGATTGCTGTGGCGCTGACCTTTGGCAGTTTACGACGAAATGGCGTCGTGCACAAGCGAAACACAAAGTTGGGGGGTGCCTTCCAAGGTTTACCTCAAAAAAGGAATTGTGGTGGACGTAGCTTCATTGACTACGGTAGAAATGTATTTAATTTCACAGAAAACCGCTTAATACAGTCGTTGGGAATCGTTTACAGAATAAATACCGCATGGTAGCAGAACGTTATTGCTTGTCGCGGAAAAGCCTTGCTTTACAAGAATTGCAATGGTTGCTGGCTAGTTGGTTAATGATTTTTCAAAAACCTACTCCTGCATTGCTCAAGGAAGAGAGACGAGAGCGCCCAAAACCTGTACTCACTTTCACAACTGAATGCTGCGGTCGGTTTACAAGCTGCCACCTACGCTTGAAAAATCATGCACACCTCCGTCTTAGATGATCGTTCATCGCCAAGCTTTCTGATGATGGTTTCCCTGGTAGCCTTCTGGATTTAAGCTTTGACTAGTTCAGCTCTGAATTTGACCAGCACAAAGTTTGATATTTACGTCTTTGACTTTAACCATTTCCCATTCGATTTCGCAGGAAGAAAGCTTCGCGTTCAGCAATCGTCATCTTTAAACGGATGGCTGGATGATTTTGCTGTTTACTTTTGCACTTCGATGCACCCCTCTCCACGTTCGAACTGCTTCCAGCATATCGGAAATGCGTCTGGGCTGGAAGTCTCAGTCTGATGCACCGTTGCTTGATGCCTCTAGTCGAGCGTTTTTGGTTTCTTTACAAGCATTGCACGATTTTTTAGGTACTCGGTAAAGAATACTTAAGCATTAAAAATCACAGACTGACGTTCATACTGCAACATTTTTTAACTATCCGTAGTAGTAGTGGTAGTAGTAGTAGCAGTAGTAGTAGTAGTAGAAAACTTTATTATAAAGTCAGATTAGTTATCTCTCAGAGGGCGGTTCCCTTAGTCCAGGGCCCCATTTGCTGCTGCGATCCGTCTTGCCCGGTCGATCAGTCCGCGCTGGTCGTCTAAGGCTGAGCTGGAAAGAGCGGCTTCCCATCCGGAGGGGGAGGGACTGGGTATAGGCAGATTGGGTCGGGGGTTTGGGGCATTCCCATGTGGAGTGATACAGGTTCGGGTGTCCTCCGCAGGATGGGCATCTGTCTGCGGACATGGTAGGGTAGAATGTGTGCCGGAGCGAGAGGCTAGGAAACGTGTTTGTAGCTGGCGCCATGCAGCGGCTTCCTCACGGGTGAGTTGCGCGTGTGGCGGAAGAAATTGTAGTGTTGTAGTATATGTGTGTATGAAAGTGGGATGCTTTCTGTCTTGTCTGGTTTGGGTTGCTCTTCCGCTGGCGCCCGGAGGGTGAGGCCTCGGGCTATCGCATGAGCGCGTTCATTGCCTGGGAAACACGGATGCCCAGGTGTCCAGAATAGATGGACTGGTGGAATGTCTCGGTTTCGCTGCAGGATGTCATGTGCGGTCAGGTTGATACGTCCCTGCGCGTAATTTCGGCATGCCTCTTGCGAGTCGGATATAATATTTATTGGGTTCCCTGAAGGGCGAGTGCTGACAGCGAGTGCTATTGCACACTCTTCCGCTTCCGTGCTGTTCCCGGAGCGTATGGTGGCTGATGTTATCATCTCACCCCTCCAGTGGGCTACCGCTGCCACCTTCGCATTTATGGCTGAATAGTCTAACTTCCGGGGTATTGGTTTGAGCTCGCGAGGGGAAGTTCAGACGTCGAGTACCCTAGTTGTTGGAGGACGTGCCTCTCTCTAGGGGTGCGTTTCAATCTTTCTAATTGACTGAATTTTTGTGCTTCGGTTAATTCTATCGTGGTATTATGTAGGACCAATCGTAATAAAAGGTTCTTTGAGGTGTAGACAGGGATGTCCCCTTAACGGCGGTGCGGATTAAGGTGTCCAGCTGCTTAGTCTTTGCCTGGGTAAGTAGGTGGTAAGGTACATGATAAGTTATGCGGCTTATGATTAGAGCCTGTACTATGCGTAGTACGTCCGCTTCTTTAAGGCCGTGGCGGCGGTTGGTTATCCTTCGAATCATGTGGATTACTTGATTAATTTGTTTTTTGAATAGTCCTAAGGTGTACGTGGCCTTCGCGTTCGTTTGCACATGCAGCCCTAGCAACCGTAGCCTGCCTAGTCTGTTAACTGGCTCGCCCTCGACAGTGACCGTTATGTCGAGCGGTGGGTCGGTTTTCCGGCGGCCTTTTCTGACTATGAGCAGTTCTGATTTCCGTGGGCTGCAGGTTAGTCCCCCTGCCTTTGCATACTGTTGGGTGGCGTTCGCTGCTTCCTGTAACACGTCTCTTATTTCTCCATCAGTGTGACTGGTGGCCCAGATGGTAATATCATCCGTGTACAGCGCGTGTCTGATTCCCGGTATGGCATCTAGAATGGGGGGCAGTCGGCTCATTGCTACGTTAAACAGCATTGGAGAAAGAACCGACCCTTGTGGCGTGCCTTTTCCTGCTAGAGGTATGGTGTCTGAGCGAATGTTCCCCACCCCTATTGTTGCTGTGCGATCTTTGAGGAATGCTCTGGCAGCCTTTATTCCACGCAGGTGGTAAAATGTGAAGGGGAGGGGGGTGGTTTGTAGCTTGGGCTGTTGGGTGGTTGAATAATTTTGGCTCTGGATAAAATGACCACTACAAACTCGGGAGTTCCGCTTCGGCTCTCAGGCTCCCATGCTGTCACAGTGTCGCTCACCGAAACCGAAGGCACAAAGCTCACGGTTACAGTGCAAACTGCAACGACGTTCCCACGGCCACACGGTAATTGATCTTTTCATAAGTTCATTTCTCTTCAAGGCACACGTATCGAGGTATCCCAGCGTTAAGGGTGGCGTGGAAACCGTAGTCATTGAAACCAGTGAAGATAATTTAAAGTGGTAGAAATAAATATTAATACAAACAGTTCTATTCCTGCTCACATCGCGCGGAGCCAGGCGCAGAGTGCTGCAAAGAGCGCTCATGTTGGTGTAGCCCATTTGGAAACTCAGAAGCTTCAAATGGGTTTACGTAGCCGTCAGTGCATTCAAGAAGAAATGAATACTAATAATAGTAATTTTATTCGTTCTCAGAACGGGTGGAGCCAAGCGTAAATCACTGCAAAAAGCGCTCATGTCATTGTAGCCCATACTCAACTTTAGAAGCGCCCGACGTCTTTAGGTAGCCGTTATTGCATCTACAGGAACCCAGCACATCTGTCTAGCTTCGTTTCACCACACATATCTGTTCACAACACCACCAAAACGTTCAAAGCACTGAAGCAAAACGGCAAAAACAACCGGAGGCTCCGTAGTCCAATGCCCGGCTCATTCCTCTAATGAGGGGAGCGCCGAGTGGTGGCGCCACCAGTCCAACTGCCCGGTCCCTATTTCGCGACGAATTTCATGTCGGCGGTGTTCGTCTCACCGACACGTTAACGTGCGTTATTTGCCCCCGGGACGTGCCCTTGTTCCTGAGGGGTTTCGTGATCTTTCACCGACTTTGCAGGCGGGCCGCGTTCCAATGAGACGACGAGACCTGGTTCGGGGGCGTCGACTCTTCTGCCAGCTCCTCTTACTCGCCATTTGCAGGCTCCCGTACTTCTTGCACCCATGACGAACTGTGAGGTCTTGGAGTCCCCGACCGTGCCTGCGACATTCGTGTAGGTGCGCACACACCGGTCCTGTTTGGGGTCCCAAAAGGCCACAGAGAGCGGAGCGCGGCACCCTTCAGTCGTGTCGCATGATTCCGCTCCGGGGGCAGCAGAGCACCCGCCCGGGTATCACAAACACGGCCTGCTCGCCTGCGGCGTGTATCTGACGTCCGACTTCAACTGTAGGCTGTAAGGTAACCAGGCGCGTCATCGAGATCTGCGGGGAGCAGCCTGGCACACGCACTGGGTCCCGAATCACTTCCACGACCTTGGTGTAAAAGCCCAGGGCGCTTCGCACTTCCTCATCGGGGACGTTGAGGATGACCCAGTGGAGCTTTCACCGTATACATGTCCCAGTGGCAGGTATCGATGACGAGGCAACGACCAGGCTTTGACTTGCAGTTCGGCGGTGGCGCCAAGTGTCTTGTATACCCTTCGACATCCTTGGAAGGAACCGCCCATAAATGGTTCATCTGGTGCGCCCTCAGGGCGATAAACGCAGGGAACACTCCAGACGATCCAAAGCGCCACGGAATTCGTCTACCTTGTACGGCCTAGCTCTGACGTCGTTATTTAAAAAAAACTTCAGTGCAGATGTTCGGTGTTCAGTGCAGAATGTTCAGTGCAGATGGTCCGAATCACAGTTAAAGCCAGAGTTCTTCAATATACACCGGTTGCAAAACTCCGCTTCAGACTCCGGGCGGCGCGGGCTTCCCTGCTCCGTTGAAGCTAATGGGAAAGTGTACGCGCGCGGTACCTAGGAGACAAAATCTGGACTTTGCTAAAAATTCACTTAATAACAAAACGGAACAAAATAAAGCTTGCTTTTCAAATCAGGAACCACCAAATTGCTCAATATTTACTGCTGGCAGCAGCTTCAAGCACTTGAGTACCACTTCAACTTTCTGCCGACAGATGAGAGGCTAGTCGACTTGCTCGGTGCTTGCCCCTGCTTGCCTCAGCGCAGGGGGGCCAACCATTGACCGACTTTTGATGCATGGGGCCTATTGGGAGTTTCGCAACTGGTGTGAATCGCATATTCCTGGTTGCAAAAACCGTTCAACTGTTACCGTGGGCACAAGGGCTCACCAAAGCCACTTCTTGAACGGAGATTGCTACCCTGTGTCCACACTGCGCGCAGTGGTCGGAAGCACAATGTCGGCCGCCTCAGCTCCGTCTTTTGTCTGAATAATGGGGCGGACAGTCAACGCGTTTTTGCCCTCTACTCTGTAACGTGGGTTAGGGACATGTACGGCGTTCTACAGGGGTAAGTACAGCGTGCTAATTATAGAAGTAGCAATTGGCGACTAGCATAGCACGTTTCCGCCAATAACGCTGACAAGGACGATGGTCCATGCTTCTGAGATGATGTAACAAAGAGAGGAAGGAAAAGCCGCATAGGGAAAGAATAATTTTAGTGATGAGAAGAGACAGTCGTGCAGCCCAAGACGATACGAAGATAGCCGTGCCACTGTAGGCATACGTAAAATGTACGCCACCGCAATACTTTCCACTCGACATTCCGAATTTTGTCGGTGTGGTGCACACGGCGATGGACTCAACCGCTTACATCAACAGCAGCAGTGAAGCGTGGTCAAAATCAAGCTACGCTCAGCGCAACAAAACACGTACTCAAACTAGATCTCCAAGCGCACAGTTAAATGCACAAGTTGCTCGAAAGCAAGTCCAGCACGTTTAGGAAGTTTATGTACAGAAATGTAGATACAAGCTGTTAAAACACAAAACACAAAAAAAAACTGCCACGACAACAGCGCTTTCGTAAAACGAAAAGAACTGTATTACCATTTTATTACACGTCCAACATGTCAGTTCGGTGTGTAATCGGTGTGCATACCCACCAGGTTTCCCTAATTCTCCCGGTGACTCCCATATTTTGACGGTATTCTACGATTGTACGACAAAAAAAAAACCCGTGCTTCGCGAAATCTTTTTCCAAGTGTGGCCACATTGCGGCGGAGCTACCAGACAATACAATACATTTCTACATCAATATGAATCGTTTTCAGTGAACAGCTTAAAAATCATAGTCGGCCATGCGCAGAAGTTGAACCGGTCAGAAACAAAGAAACGCTGAATTCGGGAGGCATTTCAGCATAGCAGAAAAAAAAGAACACCCACTTTATGTCTGGAAACTCTCGGTCACGTTCTTTAAGAGTAGTGCCGCAGGGCCGAACATTGTCACACTTGACACCCCGGACTTCCTGAAAGTGGCGGCGTCAGCCATGCTGAAGATTTAGCAAGTGACCAGTGCTGCACCGTTGTTATCAGTATGGTCGACACAGTTCCGTTCCTGCTTTGTTGTAACTGAGTTAAAAAATTACACCATCTTCCCGTAGGGAAACCCTGAGTGGTATGCGAAGCAGCCATGGGGTCAACGCGGAAGCGGAGCTCGCGCGCGCGTCTTTTATACCGTGGAGCTACAGTGGCGCCACCAGCGGAGTATGCAGCGGCTACCGTCGCGCCTCTAACCCTAAGCTGCTTCGCATTATCGCGCGCGGAGCCGCAGGTGTTGCCATTCGTTGCGCAATCCCGGAGAGGAGAGGAGTGGAGAGGAGCTTCGGAGAGGAGGGGAGGATGTCAGAGAGGAGAGGAGCGTCGGAGAGGAGAGGAGGAATGCCGGAGAGGAGAAGAGATGAGACAAGGAGAGGAGAGGAGAGGGAGGAGGATGCGCATGCGCAGTGGGGGTGTGGACGCCGCACGACGGCGGCCGCACAGCGGCGGCCGCACAACGGCGGAGGGAACAGGCGCGACCATAAGCTGCTTCGCATCTAAAATTCACGTAAATTATTTCATTATGTTCCTACTAATCCTGCCTCCCCCCACCCCACGGTCAGATCTCATAAATGCCATCATGACAAACCTGGCCGGTATGGGTGTGCCCGTTCGGTGGCCGCCATCGTTTCTCACCGTCCTATCGGGCCAACATGTGCGCTCACTTCTATGTCCTCGCGGCAGTAAAGCTTCAACAACCTCCCCATGCGGAGAAAAAAAATGTAAAACAGTGGACGAGTATGTTATTGTCGTTGCACTTGTGCTTGAATTTGTACTACGACGAGCGGCGGGATTTTGCGCATGGTATTGTTCCAGTCGTTCCGGGACTCACTAGCTGTTCTTGCGGCGATATTTCCAAGAGTGGCGAAGTGTACAGAAAGGATTTTGTTTCTAGTCTTCGTTTGTGTGCTCTTTCAACCAAGCGTGGAGGCAGTCCCAGTCGTGGCGATGACCCCCATGTTTTCGAAGTGCGGCTTGCCCAATGCAAGTTCCTCGTCCATGTTCGGGTGTCGGCTTTGAAACTTCTCGGATGCACTGTTGGCCTCGTAGTCAATGTCTGTTTTATGTACCACTTTACTACTTAATTCTACCTGCTGAGCCCACCTCCGCCTGCGACGATGTTCTCTACATTCATGTCAGGTGGAGGCGTTAAGTCTCCTGGTTACTCGTCGTTGGCAGCGACTCCTTCTCCTATGGCTTGGCTGTCGTTCTTTTAGGAAGGTTTGTATGGCCAGTCGTGCTCTTCCGTTGGGAAGGGAAGAATGTCATTTTGTTGTGAAAGCTCTCCACCCGCACTTCCTACCTTGAAAAGTTGTGTGCATGTCAGAGTTGGAAATATCTCGATCATGCGAGCTCTCAGTATTGCCTTTTTGCTTAGTTACAATTAGTTTCGAGGGAGGATGGATCCGTGAGGTAACGAGGTCAAGCCCGACATAAGAACAAGAATCCTTCTCCGCAGGCATTTTTTTCGCTTCCGGTATAGCCGGTATTCAATGGCGTGGAATGCATGCAGACAACCAAGTGCGCGCCGCCATACCTGTGGCCAAGCGTCTGTTGCTAGGCAACGTTGTGCGCACGGCCCACAGATCAGGCACCCCTCTTCTCCTCCATGCAACCGTGCGAGTGCGCCGTCGCTCGTTACGTGGGGCTCCGCGGGATGGCGGTACTTGTCCATCCTAAGCACGACTGTGAAACACATGACTGTTTCACGTTGAAAACTACCTCAGCGAACGCAAAGTATTGTCTCGAGTTCAATGTGAGTGCGATTAATAACATCTCTGTTGACGCCACCGTTTAGAGTCTGATTGGAACGGAGCAGATGACGCAAGCCGGTGTTTTTTTTAATTCGGCGTGCGGCCGCAGTGGCCCAAGCCGCGCCGTGTCTGTGGCGCATCGGCCATGTCTGTGGCCGTTAGCAGCGTTGCCAAGCGAAGAAATTGACCGCTAAACTTTTAAACGAATACCGCCTATAGGTTGTACGGTAGTTGTAGGTGTCGTCGCTACAGTCCTCGATACAGATGGATGCAGTCACAAAGCTGCTTTAGGCTTGAAGAGGCATGTCGGCCAGAGAAGCGGCCCTATGTCAACAGTCATTTGGTTGTCCGTTATTTGGGATGTCAAGAAAAGAGGGGACTTATTCATACCTGAGACAAATTGCATTAAGAAGACTTTGTGGAAAAAGTGTCGCTTGCTTCAAGGTGGACTGCCACGTAACAATTTCGTCGCTTGCTTTAGGATGAATTGCCATTAGAAGGCAAAATTCTAATGAAGGCAAAATTCTAGAAGGCAAAATTCTATTCTACAGTTTTTATGACTTCAATTCATAGTTTTGGTCATTCTGTAAAGCGGGTGCATTGCCCCTCAGAGCTCCCATTTCCAGTAGTGCCCCAAGTCCCCTAAATGTGTAGTGCCACGATGAAAGGATCAACATCAACTTTTGTTGTACGATTCCGACGTGCGGAAATATTACCGTCGGTGGAGCACTGAGCTTCTACTGTGCAGACCCGAATTTAAATCCTATCGGTCCACACAAGTTTCTTTAATTTTTTTCTTTACTGCGGCGGCCATTTCCTTTACTGGACAACAACAGCAAACGGTGGTTTTCCGCACAATGGGGCACTCACGGCTTTCGCCTGCATAGCCCGTTGAACAATTCGCTTTAATCTCCACGATGCCCCGGTCGTGGTTCAGTGGTGCTGAAAACACTTTCAGCACTCTTCAGGCGTTGGTCGCGACCGTTGAGTACATACCACCATTTTTTTATCCCGCGGGATTTCGGAACCACTAGGTCGCGACTACAGCGCTTTCGTTGAAGAAAAAAAAACTATATTCATAACATATAAAAGTCTAAACGTCTCTTCTGGCCGCCATAATTCCTCATCGTTCGCTGCTTACTTAACGTGCACGAACTTCCTTTTTCTAGAGTGGGTGAAGTTTCAACGGAAAAATGAGACGACCTCATTTTACTCAAGTGTTTGGTAAAACGCATCAAAGGGTTTGGATGACGCTTGTTTTTTTAAGGGCAATGCGGAATTTCTGAATTTTGTTGCCTTGTGGCGATTTACGAAGATGAGGGAGCATGTCCTTAGCTTTTCTCACGATCTTCATGCTGATCTTCAGAGCCTACGAGATGCACATTCCGCATTGCCTTTTTCGTTTTTGTGTGCTCCAGTACGAGCTATGACTTCGCTTCAAGCAGGATCAGCGTGTGAGGACTGCAGATTATGCATCTAGAAGAATCCCCTGCAATTCCGGATGCCCTTTTTTACAAGCGATGAATTCCCTGTTTCAGGACATTTTAATTTCCCGTTTGTCTTTTTTCTCGTCACAAGCAATTTTCGGTCAGCACCCTTCAAAAAATTTTTTAATTCTTCGGGAACGATGGCCTGCAGTTTTCACTTGGTGAAAAGGAAGCCGATTTTCACGTAAGATTACATTTTTTACGGAACATGTATTTATATATTTCTTTTTCACATTATGTTCCTCACGATGAAAAAACGAGCTTCTGGGTCTGCCTCACTGCAGTCTATGCCGAAAACGAATATCGTGTGGTGCACGTCGTTATCTGACAAGACAGTATCATCCCGACCTCCCGGTTGATGTTAGGGCGCCCCTGCAGAGACTGCCACAGTAACGCTGTAACTCTTCCTTTTTTAGACGACAAATTTGGGGAAACATTTAGATCGGAGTACGATTATGCGAACGCAAAATTTGACATCCACCTGAAGTCGCTTGTTTCCATGTGTAAGGATTTCCCAGTAAACATTCGCCAAAGAAAACAATCGCTTAAAACCGATAGTTATAAATTAACGCTCTTAATTTGGTTCCTAGCCTCCGCCTGTCCCGCCATTCTACCTCCAGGAATCGGCGGAACCTCCGAAACTCGCGGTTTTGTTTCTGTTCTGATCGGTTACAACAGGTCGGCCTCTTCAAATAAACTCCTGCACTGTTTCCCAGCGGCCTTTCACAGACGTTCCCGTGCGGGCCGCAAAGCGACGACCGGCCGGCGCCGCCAAGAAGGTCGTTGTTGTTGGCCCGGACGCGTGGCTGGTCGCCGAGCCCGCGCTCTGTGGTCGCTAGGGGCCCCTGGCGGAGGCGCGGCGCGGCGTCGTCGGCGCGGGGGGCGGTTGCCGAGTCAGTAGTCGCCGGTGCCGGAGCGAGCGGCGGCTGCGGGCGTGGGCGGCATGCCTGCCGCGTTATGCAGGCGCTTACGGATATGGAGTTGGCCCGCCTGGAGCAGGGCGGGCCCAGGCACGGAGGCAGTCTGCTCTCTCTGCACACCAGCCTGCCCTCGCGGACGTCGCTGCTGGGCAAGCCGCTGAGGGTGGGCGCGCACCCCAGGGACGCAAAGTATCGCAAGAAGCAGACCTTCATGTACAATTTCCTCGAGAGGCCACGTGGATACAGGGCAGCTGCGTACCACATCTTCCTGTGAGTACCACGCCGAAACTGCTGCGCTGCTGCACCGCGAGCGGGGACTTCTTCCAGGCGTCGCGCGTGGACGTCCAGTCATGCTTGGCTGGCCGCTGGTCGTAGCCAGTAGACACACCGTGACGACGTTGTCGCGGAGAAATGCAAGTCCGTCGCTTTTCTGCCGACGGATTTCGCAGCTGCACATACTTCAGGCTTTTTAAAAATTTGGATGTGTACGCGAACTCGCGCCAAGCGAACGCGGTTGCGGACAGCCCCCGGTGCCGTTGCCAGCGCCATAGCGGAGGACGCCGCGAGTGCTAACTCCCCGAATTCGTAATTAACGGGCTTTTCGCGCCACTGCTGCTGCTTGAGCGCCTCGCGTGAAGGAAAATAAACTTAACAAGTAATCTTTATAAGGATGGTAGCTCCAGGAAGGCAGGGGGACGATCCATTGCCAATTTCAGATCTTCGAGCACCGAGGTCGTCGGCGCTTTGAGCAAGCCGCAGCGTTCAACGGTAGACGAAGAAATTTTTGTCATTTGATAAGCCTCTGGCTTGTTTCGCCGTGTGTTTCTAATAGCTCAGACTGCTGCCGATTTATCGCGTACTGGGCTTAGTCATCTGGACCTCCATCTCCCTCGGGACTTGGCAATGCCATGTTAGATGGCAAGTTAACAGGAGCGATTCATTATTGGTCAAATTTTTTCTAAATATTGTACCCCGCAAAGTTTTTTTGCTTCTGTTAAGAGTACTTAGGAATATTTTCAAGGTCATGATCGAGCGGAGCTTTGTTCTAAATGAGTTTGTCTCCTTATAACGGACTTAGCACGTCGGAAAAGTTTCCTTTAAAAGTACACCTTAGTACCCTTCTGTTTCGCCTCCGTTCACAATTTCCCTGGGCGGATGAACGTGCGAAAAAATGTTTTGATGACCGTGCACTTTTGAATGCAACCCCTTTCGACATGGACCTCACTTGCTGTTGTGTTCTCGGGGCACGGAAACGTCGTTATTAACCAAAACATACATCGGAAATTGTGTCCAGTTAAATACTTGCGGTGGGCAACGCTGTTTTTTTTTGTCATTTTTGCGCGGCACATTTCAGGTTACCGGTCAATTTTCCCTAATGACATAGAGGTTATACGAATGGTTACTCTCGGGAGCCACTCAAGCGACCGGCCAATAATCGATCTGTAAAAATTAAAATTTCAGTAACCGCGCCGTATGGCAGCTATACGCGAATTCGATCCACAGGTTGTCCTGCACAGCAACGGCAAGGAGCTGTGACGTGAGGCTCTAGAGCCTCTTCATCAGTTACCAACACACTTCACTTTGTTCTTAATTGCTTTGGCTCGTCAAGAAACATAAACCAGAACAATAACATTTAAATTATATTTTTGTTTCGCACCTACTTCATTTATCTTATGCAGGCGGTAAATCTAGAACACATACTGCAAATGGGCGCAATGCTAATACTTTTTTTTAGTTTCGATTTCGATTGGAGAAATTAAAGTATCTTCCTGTTTTCACAGATTAGCTTTGGTTTTTGTCAGAATGAGATAACGGTGGCAGTAAGGATTGTTTTGGTGCATTCGTTTTGTTTCGTAGCAAAGTTCCTGGCAAACATTGGCAGTTACGAATAAATAATCCTTGTGGGCGGCTTTGCTGTCGTCATCTGAACTTGCAATATTTTACAAGTTCTACCTGGGAACTTGAGATAGGTAGATAGAGACTGTATTAGTGACGGAATGGTGGGGATGAATCAGCCGCTTAGGTTAAGCATTTTAATGAGAACAATTCCTCTTACGCTACCAATAAAGACAAAACATGCTTGGTTGATTTGAAATCACTGCTTTGTTTCGACAACAATAACATTAATTTTATCGTAAACTTCACACAAATGATGGATCTATTAAAGAGAACATATGAAACAATGGTGAATGCCCAGCCACTTTCGAGCGATTTTTAATGACGTCACAAAATCTGGTTGGTGCGATTGGCGACCGCCGACTATGACCACTGCCAAGAAGCATGACTGGGCAATCGTAGGGGGACCCCTAATTTTGTTTGATCGCATCACTTGAACGCTAACGTGCAGCTAAGACAGTGTTAACTGTGTTTTAGAACTGGTCCCTATTACGACCCCCCGGGCATTTTAAGTCAGTCTGGCGCGAATTTTGAATGCTTTTCACTATTTTTTTTAGTTTTTGCAGTTAAAAACGGATTAAGTTACCAGACGCTAGTTCTTTCGAACTGAGCAAAGTCGTACGTCGTCTTCATGGCTCCCTTAGGGGCGACATGGACCTTGAGGACACGACCTGAAATTAAACAGGACGTATGGATGTGTTGCAGACTATAGGAAAAAATTTTGGCTGCTCTGTTACATTAGTTGAATAACTAATTAGTTAGGTTATTATATGGTGCTGATAAATACCTTAAGGGAAATGTTTTCTGAAAGTCGGGGCACCAGAATCATTGTTGAGGACAGCAATCCGGCACCACTGGTGGTGAAAAAACCCGTGAGGCATCGTGCGTGACTTGTTTACACCATTTTCTTTTCACCTTAATCGCACATTCCTCACATCTTTCCCCTGGTGAAGTGTGAGAAACCATTCCTCTCTAACATACGAAACAATCTTAAACAATTTGTAGATACGCTAGCGATAGAGGTATGTCCTATTTTTAACCCAAGAGTTGTTATAAAAATCCTTATGTAAACAGTGCTTTAAGACCAGCCAGTTGCTAAAAGACGGCTCTTCTCAGGGATGCCACACGGGTGGATGAGGCTCGAGGGGGTGGGGTTAGGGCGAATGTCGAGAAATTTTGCGCTTTGAACTCGCTTGATTTGTGGCCCGGTGGGAGACGGGATTCGAAAAACTGAGGATGCCGGTGAGGATCCGATGAGGGTGACAAGAGCGGGGTCTACGGTATTCTTAATAGTGGATTCGATATCTCATAGAAACGACTTAATGTTGTGTTTGTTTAAAATGAACGTTCGAGTCGGTCGCAGCAGTTAGTTTGTTCCCTCCTCAATTGGCTGCTAATTTTTGTGTTGCCCTAGCAGAATCCCCTAGACACCGCGCGTAGAATCCATGTCGATGGTCAGAGCAACAATGTCACAAGCAGCGGCCAAACGGGTCACGACCACTTGTTCGAGTCGACTGCTTTCAACTTGTAGCGCCGTTTCCAGATTAGCGCAGGAGCGGGGTGTCTTGGTTATTCTAAATCACCCATGCCTACACCGACCAACAAAAGTACACGTATGCGCAGCCAGCGGAGACAGCCTAATGAGTCGGCCGCCGTCACTGCTTATCTGCTTTCTTCGCAAGGCACGCTGCCGCGCCCATCAGTTGGCGATCCTGCTTCCGTGTATGCATGCATGCAATATCACCACTGCAAACATACACCACACATACAGCAGACAACACTCAGCCGAACGAGGTGGCACAGCGCAGCTCCAGGAACGCTCCTAGCTCGGAATTTTTCCAGACACCAGTCACGCCACTCTGCGCATGCGAAAGGTGCCTGAGCGTCGCCTAGCAACGCAGTTACGCCCTCCTCTTTCTATCTCGCCCATTACTTCCCTCACGACGCTTAACAGACTATAGACGAGGGTTCCTCATATGGCACGTCTATTGCCTCGCGCTGAAAGTTGGCTACCCCTTTTACTGTCTCGGGTGACGCAGACCTACACAGTGAAAGGCGTTACTGGGCAGTTTCACTAATATCTAAAGCACGCTGTTCCGTGCATAGCTATAGAGACACAATTCTTAAGTTAGTCAGGAGATGTTGTCCACATTACGGGTAATACGTCGATGGCCGCGTTGATACGTGCGCTCGGCAGTTTTGCTCTACCGAGTACTACTACTTTAGTGCCCAGCACGTGGGCATATCAACTTCGCAAGCAGTGTATGGTTTCGTCCTGGGGACGTGTAAGGGTTCCGTTAGGCCTTAGGCAGGATCACCACACGCTGTTCGTTGCTGGCGCTGCCACCCCGAACTTGGACACCCTCACCCCCCTCCAAGAAAGTGCTCTGAACTGCTGCTGTTCCTACATGCTTTGCCGCGTGAGGGAGCACGCAGGAAGGCAAATTACCCCAGTAATGGCAACTATAACCCATACGATGTCACAACCCCGACTCCTATGAAGTGAGGTGCCCTGATGTTTGGTTCCGCGCTTGAACAAAGTCTTGTATTTATGGGGGTTTGTGATCAGTCAAGCAACGTAAGTATTAGGTAATGGTTGAACTTTTCGGAGCCACTTCTCTGTATTGTCCAAACTACGAGTACGTGTAGGATAACACCTCCTGCACTGGTCCTTGTTGGCGGGCCCATATCAACGCATATAAGCAATTCAATCCGCATTTGAAAAGGGCTTGTCGGGGCGAAGACTGCAACCTTGTGGTTCGCGATTGCATGCAGAGGAAGAATCAGTGAGTCAATTAGATCCAGCCTAGAAGCCCAACCGTAATGGTACGGACTCAGGTTCGCCAAGTAATTTCACACCAAGACTGGGCGTCGATAGAAGGGCATGATTTAGAAAGCGATAAAATCAGGCTGGCTAGGCCATTTTGAGGGAGCATGCGGAATATACTGAAGTTAGTTTTTTTTCTATCTGAGGCCGAAGCTTAAATTTCTCGGCGGGGTTGTAAATCAGCTAAGAGCGCTGAGTTGCTCCCAGTCAACAGCTAGGCCAAGCGTGCGTTATTCGGTGAGAGTGCGCTCAGGCGCAAAATTTACCGTTTTGTCAGTTTCATATCCGTTTCAAAGTGTCCATTTCGAGTGAGCCCTTATCGGCCGAAAGCAGACGACCGGGTGTGACGCAGCGCAAGTAGGGAGGGGCGTCGGTTTCTGTGCATGTCATTGGTCAGAGGCCCAGCAAGTACAGATACGTCACGATTGAAGTAAACGGAAAGTGGATATTTTTAAAGCGGACAGAAATCATAGTGCCACCTCCGTTCTACGTATTTTTACGGCTTTATTTATCGTATCAGAAATGCTGCTAGTCCTTGTTCGTTCCAGTTAAGAGTGTAAGACACAAACTGCGCATATATCTACGGAAAACTCATTTCAAGCTACGTCAATCAAGACCACTGGCAATTTATGCGGCACAGATTTCAGCGCTAGCAGGTGGCGTCAAGCTAAAATAGTGCGCGGAGCTTTTTTTTTCCACCCGAAACCCATTTTCATTCCGGAAATAAAAATAAACTTTCAGCTTTAAAGCATGGATCGCGGCTTGCATACCCACGTGGTGGTGTCGTGGGAGCTTACGGGTTTGTTTTCGCGCAATAATTTAATTCCCAATTGCATCTGTTCGCCAGCTCAAAAAAAAAAATAGGACAGTCGTCCCCGATGGCATCTAAGCCACACAGAGGAGACTTTTTTGAAGGAGGCCAAATGACGCATTGTCAGTGATCGACCTCGGTATTGTACACTCTGAAATCATTGGCCTTTCAAGTAGTCCCCCTGCAAATTTCCTGAACAAATCATAACTTGTGGTGAGTTTAACAGTTTTCCTAGTTGTCGAATTGGTACGAGGTCGTTTCAAATGCTCATTTCTCTTCTTCTGGAGCCGTTACTTTCAGCCGATGATATTAGTGACCATCACTTGCTGTGGCTGTAGACATGCGTCTTTCTACAGATGAGTAGTGAGGAAAAAATATATCGTAGTGAGAAAAAAAAACCCAACACGCACTGACCTTTTACCTTAGTAGGGCCTGCCAACGGGCAACACAGTGTTCAACACTTTTTTTCGAGAGAACCTAATTTAGACTTTCTCCCCCTCTTTTCTCGCCTCCCAATACCCTGATGGGCCTCGGGACTATTTGTGAATAACGTCGTTCATTCATTCATTCATTCATTCATTCATTCATTCATTCATTCATTCATTCATTCATTCATTCATTCACTAAAACGCATACCGCTTACTGGCAAAATAAGCTATTGATTGCCTTTGCATTGCTCTGTTTCTTGATCAGTTGGTTCCCTTTAAACAGTCGTGCGAGGTTACAAGTGCATACTGACAACATCTTGTATGCGGCAACGCGCCTTGCGGGGCCCTTTAGCATACCAGAGAGAGGATGCAGAAGCGATACAGTAAACCATCTCCAGTCTGGCGCATGGGCGAACAGTCTCAATGTAAATGCGCAGAAAATGCAAAGCATCTTTGCAAACTCTGTTAGAAAAATCGAAATTGCGTTCCTCGGACCGCAAAGAAGCCACATGTATATCTCCAAGCCCTCTCCAATTCCATGTCACTTTCCTTCTAACATTCGCCTATATTGAAACAGTTTGCCTTCCGCATGGCGAACACGTTCTTCCAGCTGCTTTGCATAAAGTGGCGTTTTTGGAGCAAGAATAAAGCAGGGAGGAGAAAACGAGTGCAAAAAAAGCACGAGCAAAACGCCCTCGGCTTTCACCGCCATGGCAATTTGCTTTGATAACGCGTCGGTTGCCCCTTTCTCCGTGGAGTCTTCCGTCATTTTTGCAAGTCCATAAGTGTTCATTGGTGGAAACCACTAGCCCAAGGGAATGACGTTTCACTGTTCCCTTTTCTCGAAGACAGATCGGGCAGTTTCGTGTCGTGGACGCCTCGATTCAGTGCTCTGGCGCCTACCGGATGTCGCTTTAATGTAGTGAATGAATTACCCATTCTGGAGTCATTTCTCATGAAGCTTTCAGCCGCTGACTTTTCTTCTTCTTGGGTAGGATAGAGGCATTGGAGAGTTGAGGTTTGGATAGCAAGTACCGCATTAACACTGTATATGTGTTCTTTGGATGGGAAGACTTCGGTGAAGTCGTTGTCCAGATGTCGCCAAACGAAATGGTCGAAATTATGAACGTTTTATTCCAGCGTGAACTGTCCACAGCAAGCTTCCAAAGTTTGAGAGGTTCACGCTGCATGTCCCATCATCCGTTGCATGCCACGTGAACGACGGTCTCCAGATTGAAATTGATGTCTTTCGCGCCAGCTGCGCGGAAGTCGGGCATTTACAGCAGCTGTTACAAGCTACAAACACCTTATGGGGCCACCAACAGCTGCTTGAGTTAAACTCTAAATGTGCTTAACTCTAGTTCTCGACTATATAAGTTTGATGCCATGATATATCGCTTTGAGTTTTTTTTTTTTTTTTGCTGACAAGTGTTACCCATGCACATGCGCAAAAACAAGCTTGGGGTTTTCGCCGTAAGCAGGCGCTACGCGAGCGCTTTTTTTTCAATTAGACCGTTAGAGGAGTGGCAAAGTGCACTAGCTGAAATCAATGTGCTGCCAGATTTTTTGTTCTAGAGGCTTGAAAATTTGGAATGACATTCCTATCATTGCACTGGAAATCAAGATGGTTGACATTTAAAAAAATTGCACTCCTACAGGAGTAAAAAAGGCTTATGTACGTGTTTCAATGCGTAGCTCTCTTTGCCGAGTACCCCCACAGCCAGATCGTGTAACGCCCTGCATTCCTCCGAAAATGAAGATTTAGCGGAAGTAGCGCCTTTAATTGTTATAATAGCCTAAATGGAGATAATTGGTGAGACGGAATTTTCAAAACCAACAAAGTGAAAATAGAAAGTAATTCACAAAAATTATCTGGCAAAATCAAAAGTACCCATTTTATACGTCTCCCCGAAAAATCGAGGTCTTGACAAAACCGTCCGCAAAAGAACCTTGGCAATACATTAAAAAATAGTGTAACCGGACCAACCCTGCAGTAGGCCTTGCGTCTTTGCAAAAAAAGAAACATAATTAGCAAAGTAAATGCACTTTATCGTGGTAATGGCATCATTGGTGAAAAGAAGCAAGAGGAAACCTGAAAAGAATGAAATAACCCAACGTCCTTGGCTACTAATAGCCATAGTTCACTGTAACGAACTGACATTTTGGACAAGCGGTATAAGAAGGCTACGAATTACCAGACAATTCTCTGAACTTCTGCACATTTTGTTGATTCAGAATTTCCACATTAAATCGAAGTCCAGTTCACGATCAAATTCACGTTTCAAGTTCATTTTCAGACTTCTATATTACACGGCTGAGGAGGCGGGAAAAAAGCCGCGGCTCAGCGGCTTGACGACGCTCCCTTCCCCTGAGCTACATCGGCACCGAAGAGCAGGCAGCAAGAAACAAAGCAGTAATGCAGTTTTTGGTGTAAACAAAATCGGGTGAATACTTCTACACAGCTCGAGTACTCACAAAAACAAGAATTCTTGCAAAAAGTTACAAGACAATATATCCAGCACAAGTAGTATCAAAGACATGGCAAAAGACATTACAAAGGCTTGGGTTGACAATAAGACAAGTGAACATAATGAACAACAATGGACAACAACGGTAATATATACACTGAAAGGCACTGTTATAAACAGAAATTTTTTATCCGCTGCTCGGACGGCAAACGATCACAAGAGTCGGGCAGACCAAACCGGTTAAGCAGAGTAGGCAGCGAGTAACTTGGTGTTTGAACTTCGTAATTAGTCCGAGGCTGGCCGCTGTTTTATGATGTCGGTAACCCACACGACTGGCTACAACCTATTATCAGGGTTTACCCTCAACTAGACCCTAGTGAGGCGAGTATCGCTTTGGCGGTAAATCCCGCCGTTTTACGCATTCCTCAAAATGTTTTTCAGCTGTCAGTATATGCGATTGATTTTTGCTCCGAAATAATCTCCGAGGAAATGTCGAGAACCAAATTTCACGATTTTTTCTTAACAGACCTGTAGAAGGTATACATATAATGCATATAAACGCTCAGTCCAACGTGCTGGGCCCACAGTTTGGACATTTCGGGAGTACCGTTCTATTCTCTCGCGGGAGATTTAAAAATCCCTCCTTTTACAAAGAAATTACGCTCAGAAGGTAGTAAAAATAATGGCCCCCAATCTACGGCAGAAGCCTGGTTGGATAGCGAAGCCTAATTCATGCGCGACAGAAAACACAACTGGCCGGCCCGCGGCCCGAACGAGTGCAAGAAACAAAACACGAGCGTTAATTATTTACAACTTGGAGTTCTTCTCAGTTAATTAGCCAGTCGAAACTTGGAACAAGGGTTGCAGTTTTGCACTAGCAGACAAGCATCGGGCCGGATGCGTTTTACGGTGGCTCAATTATTTTAATTACACCCCTAAGGGAGCGAATAAACTGGCCCCCAACCCAATTTACAAACGTAGTTGGGGAGCCAAGCTGCATGGGAGCACGGCACAAAACACGATTCAGTAGATCGCAGCCTCAATGATTTAAAATACATAAAGCACGAGAGTTTGTAATTTATGATGTATCACCCTTCTAAGTTAATTAGCCTAATGAAACTTCGAAAGAGTCCTGTTGTAGACTAGCGAGGAAACACGCGCTTGTCCGTTTCACGGTAATTTTGTGACGCTGCTGCAATGGCGTATACAAGAAAGCGGGGCTTCATGTTTTTTTTGTATGAATGCTGCGACTGATAGTTATCTGTAATACGTGCTGAGTTTAAACTTCCCGCGGTTATGTAGCCGTTGGTGCAGTTGAACGTCGTACAGTTTGTTTCGGAATAGCTTTGATAAACAGTGAGTCACAACCGTTTTCTGTAACTACGTCGAAGCCCACGTATTGGCAGCAAACAGGAATTCCTATCTCTCAACAATTTCACCGAGAACTAAGTAATTATGACAAATAAAACTCAGCGTAAGTACAGAGGCGTCTTTGCGGCCAATTGCGACAGCTCCAAAGCTTCCTACATTGCACGGAAAGGGTCAAAGCATTCGCGGAATGTTGCCGTTGCCGCACAGGTAATTCTGCCTACTTTTGTCTAGCCGTCGGGTACGACTGAACTATAGAAATATCGGTACATACTTTCCACTTAAAGGGTTAGAATGTGCGTATCGAAAATTCTTGATTATCTCGTAGGGCCGTTCAGGTGTCAAAGTGGTTTTTGCTCGTACATGTAGTGCTTATAAACGCGTCCTGTTGTAATGTCACGGTTTCTCGCCAAAAAATAAGAAAAGAATGAAAAACCGAATGGGGTAAATATGCACCTGAGGTTATGTGTTTTAGTGACTCGGGCTGTCGGCGCATCCCGTGACTGCTCATGTAGTCGCAGTACTAAAACACCGGGACACTCGTTTTCCGACGTCTCGCGCTAGAACGTAACGCTACTAAAAGAAAAGTGTATAATAAATAAAACAGGCTCAAAATAAACTAACGTGGCTTAGAAATTTGTGGAACGCTCCGAGCACAAGCAGAAGCTGTTTGTAGACGGGTTATAATTTGTTGCCCTCAAGCACCCACGGGCTGTCGACGCTAGGTCTGATTAGGTCAGGTGGTCCGTCGAAGCAAGAAAAGACACACTTACCTGGTGCCGGGGCCTCGTTGATCACCGAAGACGAGCCCCCAGAGCGAGGCGCGGGCATTGCACTACGCTCGCGTTTACCCCTGCCACGACCCCAAACTGGGGCAAATGGAGCATGCAAATTGCTTTGATCCGGTTCAACACAAGAGAGGGCGCCACCGCCTTAGCAAGCGCGCGATTGCTCCTCCCACCGGTGCTTCTCCGGCGCCCAATCAGCGTGCGCCATGCGGCAAGAGAGAGAGAGAAACCTACAATCATACAATACACTTATACAGTGCATGCTTCGCCCCTCCCCCAGGTTTTAAGTTAGTGGAGATGGCCCGGGATTTTTCAATGGATTGCATTACTGAATATGTGTCATAATCGTTATTATATTGGCACATTCTGACATTGCCGGGCACAACCACTATTAATACATATTTCGCTTGTTCTTGCCGAATAAAACCTGCCTCGTGGAAGACTGAGCCCGCGCGGTCTCCGGACGGTCATCCGCAATGTATTAATAATAATCATTCCAATTAATTATTTAATTAAAATGATGACCAAACTAGTGAAGAAGGAAATTCGCAAGGCGGGAAAAACTTACCTACCCTCACATGGCGAAGGCAATGCCATTCCTAAATTGATGTGAAATTATGTTAAAAGCAAAAAAAAAATTTGAAGATTAAATTCATCACATTATCAAAATCCTAATCCGAATCATAATCAGTTTTATTGCGTAAAACTGTTTTTTTTTCAGTACGGTGTTTACAGAAGGAGGTCCCATAGTCTGTGGCATTAACTATGGTATTAACTATGCCGAAAAACACTAAAGGCAAAGCCGAAAGCTTGAATATGTACTTCCTGCTCGTATTCACGTATCAAGCTTACCCGAATACTATACAGCAAAATTTTCATGGTTATGTGCAACTGCAGGATACAGTACATCCGGAGGCAGGATCATGTCTCTCTTGTAAACATTGGATGCGCACTTAGCTTTCGGCCCAGACAGTGTAACGAGGATAGGATATAATAAAAGCAAATGGAAATGCAGGGAAGTTAACCAGGTGTATGGCCCGGTACGCTGCTCTGCACTGCGGAGATCCTGCTCAGGGGATAAATTAGGAAGGAGACGAAAATGAGGAGATAGGAACGGGAAAGCGCAGACGCATTCCTTTTCTTTGGCACTAAAGGCGTTTGTGTATCGTGCACCACTGAAAAAACAAGAAGGACTTTTGTCGCTTTCTGTGATTTTTACGGCATAATAAACCGTGTTGAAGACGTGGACAGTGTATATAGCCCCCCTTTACGCTCACATGTTTGAAACATCACTTCGACTGGGTGTTCTGGCAACTTAATGAAAGAATTCAAATGTAAATTTACTATTTGAAATTAGTGACGAAACCAAGTTTTCTCACTACAGGCCTATCTCCTTGACAAGCGTTTACTCTAAAGTATTAGAACACATCCTTTGTAAAAACATGATCATTGATCTACAAAATGACGACTTTGTCCATTTTTAACATAGGTTTTACTACGCGTTTCTCGTGCGGCACGCAGCTTATTGTATTTAGACATGACTGTCGCAACCTCGGTAACCGTAGACGCTCAGATTGGTTGCATATTGCTCCATATCCGCAAAGCATTCGACTCCGTACCACATTCCTTTTTACTTCGCGAGCTATCTGTTTCTCAACATGACGAGTGAACTGAAGTGGCTGAATGTAACAGAACGTGGTGCTTGAAGGCGCACGTTTCTCAAGTATATATTTCGGTGCTGTCCGGTGTCCCTCAGGGATCCGTTTTGGGTCCCCTACTTTTTGGAATATTTATTAATCATCGTGTTGAATTCACTTTTACTCGTACCAAGGGTTATACGCTAATGACTGCTGCATTTATAGTGACATCAGAAACGTAGCAGGAGCGGGGTCCATTCCCGGCCGCGCCCGGCCGCTTTTTGATGGAGGCGAAAAGCAAAAACGCCCATGTCATCGAGATTTCGGCACATGTTAAAGATCCCCAGGTGGTCAAAATTAATTGGGAGCCCTCCACTTCGGTGTGCTTCATCGCTGGTGTACCGTCGGCGCGTTAAACCTCATAATCAGTCATAATTATTCAATAACGTAGCAGACAGTGAGTGGTTTAACACACTCTTAACACAGCTTCTTTTTGGTGTCTTTGTATGGTATGACTCTCAATCCGTCTAAATGCTGTCTAGTAAAATTTACCAACAAAAAACAACCACTGCTTGTTAACCTACATGGGCGGAACATATTTGCATGTAGCCCCAGAGTATGAATACCTTGGATTTTTTTTTGCTCCGGCAACCTATTCGGGAAGCACCGCGTTCATAATTTCACAATAGCAGCCTGCCGTACGCTTAATTTCTTGAAACTGAATTTCAGAGAAGCCCCGACTGAGGTCAAGGTGCCTCTCTACGTGTAAAATGTGGGTCCTGTAATGGGATATAGTTGCAGTATCTGGGAAGTGTAGATGCACCGGAACGAATATTGGCACGTGACATCCGCTTTGTAACAGGCGATTACTATTTATCTAAAAGAACCGCTGACATTTGCAAAACATTAGAATTGCCTCTACTCGCACACGAAGGTAAATAGCTAGGTCTGTCGTTGTTTTATGATATATTCAACTCAAGAACTGGCATCAATAAGCAAACTTACTTAAAACAACCGACATCGATTTCCCCCCCGTACCGATGATTGCTTAAAGATTCCCGAATATAGATTGATTGTGCGGCATAACACGCTGAAACTACACGTGGACTATGAGGCTCACCGTAGAAGGCTCCATATTAATTTCGACCACCCGCGGATTTTTAACATGCGCCGAAATTGCGACACACGGGCAATTCACGAATGTAAGTGTATGATTTACATATTTTAACAGGCTTGCTTTCCTAAAGCAATACATTACTAGGATACTTTACCCGAGCAAACTTTCTGCGTACCCTGATAAGGTCTCATGAAATGTTTGCAAATTTTTTTTTTCTTAAAATAATCGTCCGCTGTTTTCTTCGCTGGGCCCACTCATTGTTAAATTTTTCATGATGCTTGTTGTGCGCACAGTCGACCACAAGTTTACCACGAAAGACGGGACACGTGTCTTGGACTGCCGCCAGCTCCACGAGGCGATAGTAATTGGATTCTAGATAATGCTCCTGTTCTGATTGCGGCAGCTAGGAGTAACTCGTGTTCGTATCGCTTACCAAACTCAAGTAGCGCGGACCTGCAGCAGCTGGGTGTACAATTTCAGTTCTTCTGACTAAGAAACACCCGGCAACTCGTAACTGGAGCGCGATAAACACAACCCGTCCTGCTTCTTCTGTGTCTTTGTATTTATCGCGCTCTAATTTTTAGAAAAACTGTGCACCAGCTTGCCCACCAATGTGTTTTACTGAAAAAAATGGCCGCGTCAAGACGTTAAAAGTGCCCTCGAAAGACGATAATCGTCTGCCGCCCCTGCCACGTAAACGCCCCTGTTTTCTCCCCCTTCGACCTCCCACGCCCTCCCCCACCCTCCTCGCTCACCCCACGATAAACACGGTGGACGATCGCTCAAGTAAATTCAATTTTACCGCGTTCCACTGCCCGCGTACTATGTAGTCGAACCTTTCCTTACTGTTGGACTTTCTAGAATGCGGCGCCGAGGGGGAGGCACGAGCAGTTTTTGTATTTCTAAAAACCTCTTTTTGAAGGGGTCTTTCTTGTTTGCTACGCAAGAAATGAAGCAGCAAAGTATTCTTTAAAATTAAAATAACACTGCAAATATTACCTATGTATTGATGTTCTGCCTCATACATGCCCGGGTCGCGGGTTCGATTCCCGGCCGCGGCGGCCGCTTTTCTGGTGGAGGCGAAAAGCAACAACGCCCGTGTGTACGAGATTTCGGCGCACGTTAAAGATCTCCCGGTGGTCAAAATTGATCCCGAGGCCTCCACTACGGCGCGCCTCATCGCCTGCGTTGCGTCGTCGCATTAAACCCTGCAATCAATAAAATTAAATATGCTTAACTTTTCTTTTCGCTCTACAGTGTTGACAAGTATGAACATTGCCACCAGCTTTAGTAGTTTAGAAATGCTTTCACTGTATAAAAGATTCCTTCAAGAATTCTTGTAAACCTTGGCCGGAAGGCTGAATCGAGGGAGATATGTACAGACCAAAATGTTCGCATTTAAGTAGCCAAAAAAGGACTATCGTGTTTAAAACCCTGCAATGCTCGGCTGGGGCGCGCTGGGCAGCGTCCGTGCACAAGCGGCGTAGAGACGCCACAGTAAAAGTCCGCTGTCACCGCCGTGATCCCGCACAGGTGAAAAAAAAAAGAATTGGTGCAGCTTGCACGAGTGGTGCAAGGCTGGAGAAACAGCAGAGATGCAGCGGCCCTTCCTCCGTTCGTCGGAGACCCGGCTGTTGCACCTCACACGGACTTCCGAACTTGCCGCTGAAAGTTCTCGATGTATGGCATGCCCGGATAGTTTTGTCCGCAGGCTTTCACATCTCTCCAAAAGTGTACCGCGTTAGCACGCACTACAAACCGCGGCAACTGGCTTCGCGAGCTCGGCGTCCGTGCTGCCCACTTCATGCACGAACACGCGCGAACTGGCGAGGAGAACAGCACGCAACAGATCACGCCACGAACGCTGGGCTAAGTTTTAAATGCAGAGCATTTCAGTAACTCACGATGTCGCCCGCGTTGACGTCTGTAGTCGTAGTCCGCACCCCTCCCCCTACACTATATAAAAAAAAATACTATCCGGCGCCTGGTTTCGATCCCTCGACCCTGCGGGCGGAACGCAATGTACATGGTGCTCTACCCACTGCGCCACAAAGCCGACACAGAATGGGAGGCTACGAACGCGCCTTATATCCTTGACTCATTCAAACTACGTCAAGAAGCTGCTGATACAACGCATTCACTACCACCAACTCCCCAAACACTAAACGTTAACGCAATACACCCACCCCCTATGCGACGCATTTACTCGAGTCCCCCTCGCGGGGAGATGGGCCCAATTTACGATAGTAAGCGAAAAAAAGTGGCAGTGCAACGCCGGTACGCGGGAGAAAAAGCAAGCTGGCGCAGTTTCAGGCAGGGGGCGTGCGAGCCCTGCGAAGGCGGGAAATTTGAATTTCATTGGGTGATGGCAGTGAGCGGATAACGGCGCTACAGTCCATTATGGCGAATCACTGCTCTGCACTTCCGTCCGCTTTCACATTGAGTGGAACGGCTTTACTTTTTCCTAAGGTCTAGCTGGCCGCGACGCCGGGCGTTCCTCACGAGGCGCGCGCTCACGTGCACTTGGTCTTTTCTTGCTTCTTTTTGCGAACTCGTCACGTGGCGCAAGCCCACGTGCAAGCCTCGACGACGCCGGGCGCTCGTCACGAGGCGCACGCTCAGCGCGCGCTCGGCTGGCATGAGTTTTCTGGTAACGCTCGACAGCCGAACTCAACGCTAAAATAGCTCTGCTGTTAACAACGGCCAAAGGGACCTACGCACCAGCTATCGCCATCCGCTGCAGGAGTACACCTCAACGATTATCTCCCCCACCGATGACTGCCGCTTCGCTGCGCTGGCGGCAGCGTAAGCCAGGCTACGCATTCTTTTATTCGTGTTAGGTTTATGGGATTCTGGGCCACAAAAACTCAAACCATGAGCTTAACAGTATGTGACCAAAATATTTTATGGCAGCAAAAAAAGAAACGTGTTTTCTTTACGTTTTTGACATAACACATTTCAGCCGTGCTCGAGAGGTAAGCTTGTACGCTGATTTTTTAGGGGGCCTAGGGACTTTCGGCATGGCCTAGAAAATTTTGACAAAGACTGTGCATGCCTTTTCTCTTCTCGTAATTTCTCTCTCTCTCTCTCTCTCTCTCTTGAACAGAAGCCGGTAAACATTAATTATGTAGTTACACCCTTGTTCCGTAATTGCCATCAAAGAAACGCAACATGTCTATTATCTATTCATATTTGAGGGGTTTAGCACGCCGTAGCTACTCCTGGACTGTGAGGCGCGCACTGGTGGAGGGCTTCGGATTAATTTTGACCACCTGCGGATTTTTAACATGCGCCAAAGTCTCGACACACGGGCATTTTAGCTTTGCGCCTGCGTCTGAAAAGCGGCCAGCGCGGCCGGTATCGAACCCGCTTCCTTCGGATTAGCAACACAACGCCTTAGCCAGTGAGCCCCAGGGCGCGGGCTGTCTGTATAATTGCATTTGTACTTTTGTATTCTTCTTTGTTTCCCCCTCACCTTGTGCTAACGCCCGCGAACACGTGGTTATCTGTATAAATAAATAAATAAATAAATAAATAAATAAATAAATAATTGATGGAAGAAGTTCTACTGCAAACGGGGCCATGTTGTTAGAGCCCAAATGCGGTAATAAGCTCGCAGTTTAACCATTTATTAGGTATTTGTTTCTGATTGGAGACAACACGTTTTCCTAGTTTTGTACAAACCAAGTGGTATTGTAATAGACAGCTATAAATTAATGAAAAGTGTCACGCTTAATTTATGTTACTTTTGCGTAAACCTAGCAAGATCACTTTATTTCCGATGAAGAAGGTGACATGCAAAACAACACGCATTTAGGCATTACTCCTTGAACTGGGAGCGGAAATGTTTCACCACTTAGGGTTCAGCTCAGGTGTCTAACAGCAGTGTCCTATATACAGCTTAATGTTGCCGGCCAACAGGCTACTTTGAATACACCATTGCCGCTGCCGTAATACAGATAATGATTAAACGCATAAGCGAGACGCGTTCTGGGATACTTTACCTTAAATCACGCGACAGAAGTGCACTATGCCACAAAATAAACGTATTAGCTGTAAATCTGGTGAAGATAGAGGCAGAAAAAAGAAAGAGAGATACATGGGGGCCAGAAGTAGATAAACCGACGTTGAACCGCGGTGTAAAAGGCAGGATGTGAAGTAAATTATTCGTTCCTTCAGAAACCCGAACTTCATGCATTGCACGAAAGTGCGATGAAAATAGAGTGTCGCTTTGGGCGAGTTGGTTTGGTCAAAGAGGAAGGAAAGGTACTCGAAGAAAAAATGAAGGGAGCTCACACTAACGCGTAAGACCTGAAGGTAGCGAATCTGTACGCAACCTTCACGATCATCACGACGGATTAAGTCCACGATTGCAGCCGATTTGTTTTAAGTGCGAATGCACTTCTTAAGCGAGCCTGAATCGTCCGCCGCCGTCGTCCGCATAGCAACAGCTGCGGGTGCGCGCGCTCGTCTTCCTCCTCGTCTTCCCTAGCAACGGGGGGAGATGGGCGCGCGCTACTCTCCTCCTCCTCTCTCCGCTCAGTGACTGCGGGTGTTGGGCGCCTCCTCTCCACTTCGGGCGGGAGAGCTCTCGTCGCGTAGCGGGCGCTCCGCATTCCGACGCGTAGGGCGCTCGTGTAGCCCTCGCCGTAACGGCGGGCGCTACTGAGCTGCGGGTCGCTCCTCTCCACTCCAAGATCACGATATCCACCGTAATCGCGCAATCAACAACCGTGCATTCGCACTTACACATTCTCCCCCTCGGGGAAGTGCGAGGGAATTTTTTTTTCTTCGCTGCCGCAACGACCTTTACACCATCGTACTTGCTATAAGTATGAGCTTCCTTCTGTTTTTGGAAGTGATAGTCATTGGATTATCACGACATAACGTACACGACATAGCGTACGCTATGTCGTGTCTGTCTCCTCGTTCCGAGCAAGTGTTGCCTCGATTACGGCGAGCGCTGGAGTTTCTCTGGCCATGGAATATCCCTACGTGGGCATGCGCATTTTAACGAATGTTGGCCAATCTCCCTAAGTAGGTATACTCCACCTTTTCTTGGCATTTTTAATTGTGGACACTAAAAATTACGATTTGCTAAACAGCTTCGCGGTTGAAACATGATTGAGCGCTCGCCCTGTGAAGTTCCTCTCTTTGTCGTGAGCAATTTTGCGCTTTGTTTCAACATGATTCGAGCTCCCCGCACTTCGAGATTCGTGGAATGAGCAGACGAGCCGCAGTGCTTTCTGTGGGGGCTTCATTCTCTCTTGAAAGTTAACCTCCGCAAAGGACGTTGTGTAGCACATGTAGACTGATGGGCGAGCATTGGATACCACCGGAGTGTCGTGGTCCTGTTGAAGCAGAGAAATGAAATAAACATTCAAAACAACCTGTTGCATCTGCGCGATGCGTTGTCAAAGGAGGGGCAGTATGCAGAAACTCTTCTCGGTGCTTTATCAATGCAGTCAGTGTTGTAATGACAACCCTATATGGGGCGATCCATTAAATTGTGTTGTTAGTGAGACAATTCCTTGTCTTTACTTGGCCTGAAAAAACTCTTTCCGACAACTCTAAATGCGTCATCGGATAGTTAAAACTTGTCTTTCGTACGTTCTTCTCAAAAACTTTTGCGAGGTAATTTAGATAGTGGGCAGCGATGAAGCTTGATCGGTTAAATCACTGCATAAGTTGTTTTATTTTTACTTTGTGGACAATCACTGGCCCCTACTCCGTTGTGGTGGGGGAGCCGCCGAGTTTAAAATTGCGTATACTCGATCTCCATCGCTAGGTTACGCTGTTTAATCTAGGTGCGGCAGATAGACATGGGAATTTCAAAGCAGAACAACAGCTGCAAATACACGAAAGTTCTAATTTGCGCTGCACCGTATACGTGCTCCTGCGGTGCTTGCCAGTCCGTGGGATCTGAGAACTCGGAACCGAAACTCGCATTGATCACACTGCGCCACATTTCTTTGTGCGCTTATTAGATCTTAATATAACCGCGAGGTACTTTCAAGCAATCGATAATATTGAACAAAAGGTTGCCCCGCGAATTTATTGCTCCCGTGCCCTGTTTTTATTTAACAGCGGCCGCGCAACTTTTCAACGGCTTGGTTACAATTTCTCTGATAACTGTTTTAGTTGTGTCACGCCGGAGCTAACATTTAGTGCCCTTTGACGTGCGCTTTACTCTTCATTCGCAATGCAGAAACTAACCTCCGTTTTTTTTTTTTTTTTTAAATTCGCGGCTCATAACTGTGCGTGGAGACCAATGGTTTTGCCTGTACAGTAGTCGTCTGCTGCTAAACACAGCAGGTATCTGTCCATACGAACGCATTTCCATTGCGCATGTTGCCTGCGGCAATTGAAAACGCCGCTCGTGTTCTGATTTCTATGATCGTCAGCGTGTTAGGTGAAAAACCGACAGAGCAAACCAGAGCAGATGCATGATGCGCTTTTCGTACACCAAAGCAGTTATTGCACACTGAAATAAAACTAATCCTTGAAGTTCCGTCATATGCCATCTTTTGCTACCATGCAATCAAACAGCGACGAGCTTTTTTTCCCTGCTCAAAGCAGCGGGCACACTTTCGATGTTGCCGCTGAGAGACAGCTGTGCCCGCCCGCCGCTTCTTAGGGGATGGCGGATATAACAAGTCGACCGGTATGCCGCATGACGCACGGCGTTGAAACCGGAATCCCTCCTGTCTCGGGCGGAAAGTGTCGGATGCTGTCCCGAGCATCTCGTCAGGTTCTCCTTACTTCTCGCGGCCGTCCGTGCGCCTCTGACTGGGAGCTCCGGAGAGTGCACGCTGCACGCTCGAACAACGTGTCGCTCGTGACTCACTGAACATTTGCTCTGTTCATCACCGCCTGTTCCGGTAGCGCCGCCTGATACATCTTTTCTCACCCACTGTTCACAAAAGTTCGTTTCACACGCGGCGGCTATCAGCATGTTCTCTTACCGCAATCTCTGTGGACTGCTTAACTGGGTTGAGCAGATAGTTACCGCCAGCGTAGACTAACACGTGCGCCCGGAAATTCGGACCAGAATGCCCTGCTGTATAAAGTTACGTTGAGCGAAAAGAAGTAAAAACACAGACCACCCCTACGAGGTGATACGGCGAGGGCCGTTTAGGTACGACAGTACGACTATTTGACGATGATTCTCCAAAGAGGGTCATCATCGTCATCGCGTGCGGCACGACCTAAAAATGTCGCTTCAAGTCATGTCACCTGGGGCTATCTCCTGTTAATTTCCTTTGAAATGCAAAATGTACCGCGAAAAAAAAATTAGCTAACTACAGGACAAAAGAAGTCGCCACCTGTAAAGTCTCCAGGTCCGCCAGCATAGGTTTGCTATACGGGCAACGGTCAGTGGGAATTGAACGGCGCATTTTATAGGGGTAAAAAAAGCGTGCGTATGATTTGTAGGTTGCTACACTGTAAATAATGTTCACCCTTAAGGCGAATTTACACCATCTGTAACTAAAACCCTTACCCCCTGAAAAAACAGCACAAAACACCCTTTCAAGGGTGTTTTGATGTTTATAACAACCTTTCTAACCATACTTATATAGTGTACAATGATTTCTACCCTTAAAGCGAATATTTAGTCTACAAATAATCATCTTACACCATTAAACACTAGAAAATACGCCTTTAAACGGATGCTATAACTAGAGAACTTTTGGTGTGTTTTCTTTTTTTTTTTTCGGAGGGGGGGGGGGGGGCGTAAAGGTGTTAGTTAAATGAAGTGAAAATTCCCTTTAAGGATATAAATCAGTTCGCAGTGTTCTACGGGCACCTTCGGAGGCGCATGCCAGCTGGTACTGGCGACGAAAACACGCGAAGCTGCGGGGGGCGGACACACGGACACTGCGACGGACACTCGCCCCAGCTCAGCGCCGCCGAGAGAAGTGCGCACATAATAAACAATTGACGGCTGCCGCTGTAGTACTGCATTTATTATCGCCGCCACTGCATGCCGTAGACGGACCCGAAAAATCCTTATAAGCTGGAGAGAAGTGGCCGGGATTCTGCAGGCTGGCCGATTCCGGAGTTGAAGCAGCGGACCAATTTTTGGTTTTCTCATGCGCTGTTGGTTTAGCTGAGAACACGAATTCCCATATTTCTATTTCTTTCAACTTTACGACATCATTCTGAGAAATAATAACGACAAACGCTCAGTATTAAATGTTCGGGAATCGGAAAATTTAGAGAGAAGTAAGGCTGCTTAGGTGCGTTATAGTAGGCGACAGCGTTGTATATGTATGCTACGCATGCTACGACGCAAGGGCGCAGCCAGGGGGGCGAGGGGTGTTTCGGTGTCAGAACGCCCCTCGCATTTTATCTGGTGCATCCCACCCCCTCCTTTCGACATTTTTTTTCCTCCCATACTTTGTACCCACTTCATCAATGAATTTAAATGTAAAAACGAGAATAAGATAAGGAAACTAAAATAAGAAACTGTCTGGATGCCGGCTATCTTTTTGAGTTTTTTTTACCGCCGGGGTATAACACCGCCCGAAAAATATTTCTCGCTGCGCCACTGCTACTATGTATGGACGTACACTTTCGAATAGGTCCATGCGTCCATGCAAATCGGCTATGAGCTTTTGGCGGGAGATTTGATCCTCACTAGCCGATTCCCTCGAGTGGGATGCGCGAATTATGAGAATTATGAGAGGGTACTTATGAGAGAGAGAAATAGTTGCTTTGTCATCGGTCTTTAAAGAATTTTCTCTCTCTCTCTCTCTTGTTCGCGGGTGACCCAGTGACTTTCTATTTATTAACTCTGGAGTGCCTCGGCGGTGCCTCTTTTTGCATTTTGTATATAGTGTACATAATGTGTGCGGTGTTCCAGCAGGGCCTTGTAGTAAGGTATTCTCGTGAGCGGAAATGCCGCAACTGGACTTTTATTTCGAAACAGCTACTTCTAGACGGACATTTGTGGGGAACTCTTATAATTGAAGCACCTTCTATATTTGCTTTTTTTTTTCTTCTGTGCTCCCAATCCGGTTCTTTCTTTCTTTTTCCACCCTGTTAACCACATTTTTTCTACTGCACTTCACAATTGGGACATTTTGCTACCTGTTTTTCTTGAGTTACTTTCAATCACATCCTTGATTGCCGACTTTCTTCTTACGCTCTATGTACCTGCTACCCGAGCATATGAAAGGTGGAAAGTAGTTTTTTTACCCTGAAAAATGAATTTTCTTAAAAAAATTGTCTGCTAGCCCCGTTCATTTATTTTATATTGGCTTTAAACCTGTCATAGCCTTGCCTTAGCGGGTATTGCTCCCCACTTATTTTTATTTTTTTCTTGAGGGGGGGGGGGGGGCAACGGAAATTTTAAAAGGATTTAAAAAGGGGTATCAGCCGTGAGATTCCAACGCAAGCATGCACTGGGTATGGGAAAATTTTGAGCGGGCATGTCGCGTCGCGACCAAATAGAATTGGTAAATCGGCGTTAGCTTCTCCATTGTCGCCGCTCATCGCTTTGAGTGGATATCTAAGATAAGTGTGGGTGTGTTGGCGCCTCAGCCAATGAGATTTTTTGGGACCATCGTAGTCACGCCGACAAGGCCGACGCCTGAGTTTCTGAGGTCAGGCATTGTAAAAAATGTCAATATATGAGGTTGTTGGTGCATAATTCACTTCTTTATTGTTCAGCCTGTAAATACCGCACGGTGACAAAAAGTAGTGGCTCTCGCCACACTCTTGTGGTCCCGTGTAGTACTTCAGCTGAGAACTGAATTCGCTATCACATTGTTTGGAAATTAATGGGGACGCAGGATACAGAAGGACTAGGTTCGTTCTTCCTTCAAATCGGGCACGATAATATCTAGGAAGCGCATTCATGGGTATACTAAGTTCACTCCGCAGTGAAGGAGCAGCGGTCGTTGCAACGGACGCTTTAAACAGCGTAACAAATGTTCTATCGGAGATTCAACGTTATGCATTGAGTTCCTCTGGCTACATATACAACTTAACAAAGTGTACTGTTGGGCGAGTTGATAGTTCATTGTAAAAGATGCTACAGCGTGAAATTAAACACGGACACAGAAAGACGACGGGACAGCGCTCGTCACGTCGTCTTTCTGTGTCCGTGTTTTATTTCGCGCTGTAGCGTCTTTTACATATATAACCACAAGGTTCCGGGAAATTCAAGATGAAGCCTGCGGTCGAACTCCTGGGTGTGTTGGCGCCTCAGCCAATGAGATTTTTGGGGCCATCGTAGGTACGCTATCAACGCCGACACCTGAGTATCTGAGGACAGGCAGTGTACAGAATGTCAGAAGGCGTTCACTACATATGCAAAACAAGGTGCTCGGCTCTTCCGCTTTCTCTGAAATCGGAATTCCGGTTTCTCAGTCTTACATTTAAAGCGAAGCTTCCTGTGTCTTACTGATTCCGTCCACCGTTACGCCAAGATGCACTGCAGCAAAGTCAACTTGCACAATGAACGCGTCAATAAAAAAAGCAGACTGCTATCCGATTGCGCCATTCTGACGCGGTAGAAGCTGTTTAAATGTTGGACTTATTTGACTCAGGTTGCACAGGAGAAAGCTTCGCGTTTTAACCATTTGTCTCTCAACTAAGGGGCCCTAATTTTTGGCTGCCATAATGGCATGAAGTCCGCGCGCTACCATAGCCGAACATTCCTGCATCGTGAAATTAATTGTCTTAGGACGTGAATCGCCACAGACTCACAAAGGCAAACTTTCGAAGAAAGCGTACGACGGTCGCCTCCTTGGGGATAAATTTTGTCTGAATCGCTTTACAGCCTGCACCCAGCTAAGACATCTCGATGGTTCTTGTGGCAACAGTATTTTAGACAGGAAGGGGGATTACTGCCCAATGCGGACGGAACGCCCGGAGTGATACGTAACCGGCGCTGAAGAGAGGTAGCGCGCAATCTGCCAAAGTAACCTTTTATTTCGCCTCGATACGACAGCCCTGCGCGTCCAGTTTCCCTTGTCACAAAAGGGAACAATCTGAGCTTAAGCACTCTTAGCGAAATTATTCTTTTGGGTGGCAGCCGGCAAAAAAGCTGCCTCGGTTTACTTTTCGTAACGTACACGAGAAAAGTTTCAATAAGAAGTTGCGCGTTGTTCTAGAGCTTGAGTTAATTAAGGAAGTCGGCGTTACGATCAGCCACTTTGTTACAGGTCGTGGAACGCAACAAAAGGCCGTGAAAGGAATACGCCGCAACTGAAAGAATGGGGATAAGAAGTTTCGCGATCAATGTGTGTATCATAGGCACGCCCAACAGCTTGAATCGAATGGGTTAGACTGCCGAAAAAGTCTTTTCTCGTCTTGTCTCAGATATCATAGATTAACAAAAGTAGTCGAGGGAGTGCATCGCATGTAATACGCATCTCCTGTAATCTGATCGGAGCGCCTTCCCGTCTCCCCGAACCCATTGTGTTGGATGGGTCGACGTAAAAGATAGGATCTCGTTCAGCCGTGGTTCCCCAAAGGTTTTATGCATTGGCGCTTCCCTTCTCCTTTTCAGGCTTTCTAATATTGGCTAACTTGCGCCGGCGGTGGTGGCGTACGCCGAAACGCCTTGTGGCAAAGCCAACTTTATCCATGTGTTGTAATGATCGATGATGATGATGAGTATTATGCTCTTGAAGTGTTTGCCATGTACCCACTCGGGGGGATTGGCCAATGATAAAGCATTGGCTATGCCCCTTTAGGAGCCTATAGATAGATTGTTGGAGCTAGCTGTTCGCAGCCAGCGCGGGCGCGCGCGCGCGCACAAGTGTCCCGCTATGTCACGCCACAATGGGAGCCAAGCAATCGCGCGCATCGCGCCACAGTGCATGTGAGGTCGCTCGTTCTCGTCGGGCAGTTCACCGTCTAGCGCGGCATGGGTAGGCAGCGCATGGTTTGCTCCGCGGAAGAACGGGCAGCCATTGAATAACGTAAACGTTCCCGATAATCGAAGAAGAATGACCTACCATAACGTACACCAAACATTCGTATTCGGGTAACGCTCAGCGAAATGAAAGGGATTCGTTTTTGTCGATCAATGGTTTTGCGTTTTTATTTCGGTCATTGCTTTTGGATTTTTGCAGAAGTGTTTTCGTTTTCGTTCAACGGTCATTGCGTTTCGAGTTTGGTCGTTTTCGTTTCCCCTCAGGCCATGTTTCGCGTGCACCCCTGCTTCCGAAGGGAAGGAGTTTGTTAAGTCTCATCTAATACTATCCTGCTATAGACCGGACTCCTCTTTAAAGAGGGCCGCATTGCTGAAAATTATGGGAGGATTCTTTTTATTCGCACAACTTATTGTTCCTTTTTGGAGGGTCCTGGAACCAAGTTCCTGTTTTTGGGGTGCTGTCCGTTATGTGGTTGTCCTCGTTTGCGTACATTTTCGAACAGTGCCTCGAAGGGTCATTTTTTTCAGCCTCGGAAAGGGTCATCTACAGACAGGATCTCCACTGGATGATGGCAAAGTAGGCTTAGAAATCGCTTTGTTTGTTTAGAGTCCTTGGTACCAGCTCGCACACAGGGAGTCCGGTTACGAAAGTAACGGAATTTTCTCTGCTGGGCTGCTCCAGCGCATGAGCACCGCCTCTATGACTAATCTGGGTGCTGTATTTCATTTCGTCAACAGTACAGAACAGGTCCTGTCTTCTGCACGGTGCAGGAGAAGGGTCGGTTAATTCAATGCTGGGATATGCTGCACACTGCGTGTAAATTTAAGCAATCTAAAACATGTTTAGTCATTGTTATTTGAAGAAAAAATGGCTGCAAGTATATTGGTTTAGAATACGACGGGTTCTTCTAAGCGGTTGATAAAAAAATGTGGGTAGTGCGAAGAGCTAACCAGAAGACGGCGCTAGATGCCGTCACTTCTTCACCGTTTACGAGACGGAGTACCGCAGCCCGGTTACTGTGGTGGGCTGTTCACCTGTGCACAGGCTGGCACTTGCTTCTTTGCCGTTTAGTTAAACCGTGTTTGTTGTTAACCATTCTGAGGACTTTACTTGGGCTAGTACGCTGTGGATTATTGTGAACATGTAAAATCTGCGAAGGAGATGGTGGTTGTGAAAATCAGCGCAACGAGCAGCTGGAAAGGCAGCGCAATTCCCAGTTTCTGCATGTCAGATGGAAAGCAACGGCGCGACAAAAAATAATCCAGTAAACCGACTTTTGCACAATTAATAACGGTGCGACAGCACATAATCGCCGTTGCGGAGGAAGAGCCCGCAAGCTGCAACTTTGAGCCAGTACAGAGTGACGAATGATATTATTTGCTATTGCACGAATTTAATGTTTAAGCAGAGAAGGCTGAAACCGGCTGTCATGGGTTTGTCGGGATAGGCGAAGCCATCGGAGCGCGGCACTCGGACAGCGCAGTAGGGAGGTCATGGCGTCAGCGGCGGAGCGCCAGCGCGCGGGCCTCAGATAGGAAGCGGGCCGTGGGCAAGAGAACGACGTGCGTCGAGAGGGTCAGTCAGTCCTGGTGTCGGCGCGTATGGTAACTGTCTTTAAACGTCAAACGGAGGGGCCTTAAAAGAAGCATCTAAAGCGAATGAACGTATCTCGGCAGAACGCAAAAGAAGCTTCCTAATCAAATCAAGGTGTCTCAACAAAACTGCAAAAGCTTATCCGTGGTTACGCACATATTAATTATCTGCTAACACTACGTTTTTAGTTGCGTTGCACCGGAAAGCGATAGTTCGGCTGCAAGGGAGAATATCTGGGAGCGTTATCATTTCATACTTTAGGGCTTCAATTATCGACCAAAAAATAGAGAAGGGGAGTGTGGGATTGTATGTTCACGTGTTCCTCTGACAATTATATGTTTATGGTTTTTGCTGCGGGATGGTTTACTTACCGAAACTTTGTTGTCGACCATTCTGAACATTCGATTTTGAAGATGTATGCGTCGAACGATGCTTTATTTGCTCGCATGATGGAAGGGGTAGGGAACGCTGACATAAAGTTGTTCTATCACATTTTTACAACTCAAAACATTAACAAACGTGGGGCGTCGTGGGGAAGTTCTTGACTTAAAGGAAGAACGAAATTTCATAACCGCGTATCTAAAAAGTTACCAGATATCCCTGCGATGTTTGCCCAGGTGATGCGTATCATATATTGTTTCGTAAAGATAGTGCCTTGGTGTGGTCGTTTGTCTCGTTTCATGAGGTGATTCTGTACGATATGACAATTACAAGTTTACTTCTACGCACCTCTACGCGTACTTATGGATGTACCGGTGCCAAGCGAATAAGAACACACGTTAAAATCGTAAACCGGGCGGATTCTACCGGAGCTGTAGTGCCCGAAACCGCGGAATGCTGCACCATAGTTATCGGCGCTGTGCCTATGTAATATGGAGATTAAAGCGCCAGCAGCCCGGCTCTTGTGCTCCTTGCCGGTGGTGCCTAGCAGCCTGGTTGCTTTCAGTTTTAGTGCAAAAACCCTGGTAGACTACAGGCGATTTCGCGGAGGCAGAAAATCGTTCAGTCGGTGAAGTCTCCTGTACTTCCGGTTATTAACTGGCTTGGAGAATAATTTATGGCCAGAAGAGGTAGGGGACAACGCAAGTATGCGACGGCCCGACGTTAGGTTTCACGTCACCCTGTGAGACAGTCGTCCACCGGTGCCCGCAGCTCGACGTACAGTGGGTATCTCTTATTCTTTATCCTCTCGTTATACATTTATCTCTCTACTTAATCCTATCACTCTCCTTCTACTTCCCTTTCCTGCACTGTGTTGTATGCAGGTGAGCTCCCTGCCGAGCTCAGAAATATCGCCAGTGCACTTCCTTTCCTCTCCCTTTCCCACAAACCCCGACTATCGCCACCACGTCGTAAGGCTCAATTTGAAGGTTGCCGACGTCGAGCATAGACATAGGACGTTAGGCCTAACGTCGCAATTAAGTCCAACGTTGTAAACTGGTGCCCATAGGAAACAGTACTCCTTGCACTTGAACGCGAAGCTACGAGTACCGGTTAACGTCGTAAAACCTCATGACGAAACCTTAGGCCTAAGATCCGCCGCATACCCCCCAGTTGAGGCTGCTGATACCCGCAGAGTAGCCCACGCCCGCTGTGGCGTATTGGACGACCCTCGATAAGCAGGAATGCATGCTGTTGTTGGCACAGCCGCTGTTGCCCGCGGTTCATGCTGGGCCGTGCACCAAGCAATGAACGAATCAGTCACTCAATTGCTTAGAGCACAAGCGCAAGCGTGAGGAAGGCCGACCCTGTAGATGAAAGTTGTGGCTTTGCTCTGAATCATGCGTGCGTACTTTATAATCCAGCCAAACTGTCCCACACCCACACTTCATATACACAATTGAGTACTGCTTCCGCCCGCGTGCAAATTGGCATTCCATTTCCCGTAAGGGATATTTCGTTCCCTTGTGTGTACAATCCCGTCATTTTCTGTGCGGACTCAGTGCCTCCAACTGCTTTGTTTGGAATGCTCCTTCTATTCTTTTATTCAACCGCTCTTCCGCATGAGTAGCGTAGGTGTAAAATTCCGGGTTTTGGCATGAACGTCAGTTCCAATACTTGTTCCCGTGACCGGTGTTTTTTTTTTATTGCAAAATGTTCTTCAAGCTCAATTCTGCTCATTCTTTTTGTTAATAAAAGTGGTTTGGTATCTTTAAGGTCGGTTTGGATGGTGTGGGGCGGCATAGCAACACGCCTAATTAACAATTTGCATGGCACCGGAAGTGCCGACCACGTGCACTCATGGAAGAATGAAACGCGATCACGAAAATATGAACCAAAACACACAAATAGGTCGATTTCTTTCCATGCAACTCAAATGGATGCGCGGTTTAATTGCAATAACAAAGTTGGGAAATGTGGCTTTCCAAATATACGAATAGCCCGCCATTATTCTACCTGTACGAACTGCATTTCTCAATCTCGCGCGTTCAGGTTCATATTTTCGTGTTCCTCTTTTCATTTCTCCATGACTGTATCTGTCTTGGAAGGAATCATCGCCCCCGCGTAAGGGCCATAAACACTTTGCGCCATCTAGGGGTACATTTGAACATACGTTCACGGGTTTTTATACTTCGTTTTAGCGAACTCGGCCGGCTGCTCGTCTCGTGATGTAAGGTTTTCGCCTGTGGGTAGCAATCTCTTTATGTCGATTTCACATCTTGTTTACGCCGCTGCTTCATTGTATGTGTCAAGTTTGACTTGAAACAGATTACTTTCTCATGCGTTACCCATTTCTGACACCTTTACGCATTACAAGAGAAATTTCGTGTAGTTTTGTTCTCATTACGTCAGCATTACTCTTTGTTTATTACGTTTGAATTATTCGTTCCCTTTCATGTCAGTTTCAGCTGCGTTTGTTGGATACTTTTGTAGATTATTTTGTTTTATCTGTGTTAGGTAAACATCGGTTCACATTTTTTTTGCGTGTACACTGTTTTGTCCTCTTTAGGTGGGTTTCCAACAATTTGTCATTGCTGGCTGAGCAAAGGCTGCGGTAAATATATAGGCACACTGAAAAATTCGGGTTGCTTTATTCGTTTTAATTTGGTTATGGCGCTTATTAGTTCACTTAAAGTGTTTTTTATGGTCTTTAGGGCGGTTTCATCTGCCAAACGCGTCCCTTAATGACGCAAAATGTACGGGGCCCCTACGGGATATGGATTGCGAGAACCCCGCCCACTTTCCGTGGTTGGCGCAGCCATAGCGTATGGGTTTTTTTTTTTCGTCTCAATAAAGTTTGTCACTCACTCACTCACTTTCGCGGTTAAAACTAGAAGAATTGTTCCGGAGCTCGCGGTTATTTCAGCGGCGTTCTCGGGTGTACACCACGTGCCAGCTTTTTTTTTTTTTTTCATTTATACCGCCTCTTTTCGAGAATTGATGAATCTACTTGCACTGTATTTATTTCTACTGGACAAGGAAAACAGTGCTTATTTACAATGATGAGTACACTGAGATCCGTGTACAAGTGTGTTTCGCCTCGAATGCGCCCGTGGTTTCGTTTGCGGTAAACAGTGTTGGTGTGTTTTTACCGAGCCACTGGTGGCAGCATATTGAAAAGTGTACACTGCCGTTTGATACTTAGTAGGTGTAATTATTACAACAGTTCATTCCTCTATTGGTACCCTTAGGGAGATAGAGACGTTCTTTTATATGGCGCGCTCGGAAGGAAGCGACCAACCCTAAAGGCTCAGTGAGAAACGCGTCGGCCTGCTCAACCCCAGGTCCTTGATTCGTTTTCCCGGCGTGGTGGCTGCTTTTATGCTTCAGGCAGAAAGTGCGAATACTCGTATTGTACAGGTGCCGTCCGGAGTCGTTTGTAAGACGGGCGTGGTAACTGAACCGGATGGGAGCGCCGTGTAGCTGCACAGGTAGTAACCGTGATATCGGCAGACTGCATTAAATAGTTACAGCGTGAAGCGGAACAAAGACAAGACAGACGACGGGGCAAACGCTTCTCCCGTCGTCTTTCTTGTCTTTGTTCCGCTTCTCGCTGTAACTATTTAATGTGGACTATCGATTTTCCCAACACTACACCCTGCAGCGCAGCACACATGCGCGCAGGCTGGCGCCGATTGTCCATCTATACCTACCAACCCCTTTAGTTTACCTTAGAAACGAGGAGCGTTCGACCATGGAGAAAAGATTACTTTCCTCTATGGCAGATACACTTGCGCACGCCGACTGCTTAAGAGGCCATGCAGACAAAACACAAGTTTGGTTCATTCGAAAGATTGCCTCGTTAGAATCATGCTTACATTACTTTCAGCGTAAACTTCGCTCAAATAAGCTACATAATTAGGAAAAAAGGGAATGGACATGCGACCCACCAGCTCATTTTCTACACTAGAGCATATGACGCCATAAGCACAACCGTACGACTGGCAGAGGCCGGCAAAAGGAAACGCAAATTAGTCAGGGTTTATAAGCTTGCAGAACGAGCTATTTCCGCTTACATGTAACGCATATTCATCGTATAGCAGTAAGAATAGTGGAGTGAAACAATGGAAGTTACGAAAAAAGAACCAGTGCATACTGTTGTTGGTACTGCGCTCACTATGCTTGTTATAGCTGCACAGCAGTGCGGCGCTTTGGGGTTGTCTCAGACGACACCGGCCGATTAAAGTTAGCGACATTATCTTACGTGACCCTCTTTATCGAACAAACGCCATGTTTCACGAAACGATTACTACGTACCGTGACCAAAAGAAGCCGGCACAAATGCGGTCAAGAACAAAGCAAAGGCGAATAGACCCATATCTGTCCTACCAGTGCTATTAAAGGGTTTGCAAAAAAATGTGCAGTTGCATAGCTCTGCTATGCCAGGTTATACGTAGCGTGAGCTAAGGTTCAGCAATCCAATCCAATCCAGTCCAGTCCAGTCCTGTCCAGTCACTGCTCCTCGCGCATGCTCAGCACGGCTCTTCACTAGCCACGCGAAACGGCTATCAAGCGGCTCCGGAGCAGCGTCAGACTTGGCTACTGCCCAATTGAGGCGCATACCTGGGCACGCGCCGGCGCCACTGCGTCTGCCGTGGCTATGACGTAACACAATCCAACACAATCCACTTTAATCCAAACCAAATCCAAACCTAATCCAATCCTATACAACCCAAGCCAAGCCAATCCAATCCAATCCAATCCAATCCAATGTCCCTCGCGCTTGCGGAGAACTGCCCTTCACGGCACACGCGAAACTGCTCAACCTCGGCCAGTGTAGCTTACGCTACAAAATTATTTTGGCGCGGCTTGAAAGGTTTTTTTCTAAGCGTAACATTTTGTCCGAACGCCAGCATGTTTTCGGGTAAGGCTGCTCCACCGAGTCTGCACTGCTCTTCAAGAAAGAGATATTAAAAAATTTTACAGCATCCTCCCGCGAGGGGAACCATGAGGTAGATGGGACGCATCAGGGGATTCCGTTGCGTTTCAGTTATGTTAGCGTGTCCATTGTTGTTGTGTGTCAATTGTTTACGCAGCATGTTCACCCCCGATGCGTCGCATCTACCCCATGGTTCTCCTTTCGGGAAGATGGTGTAAATTTTTATCGGGGTGGCCGGTGCTTGTTACCGACCATCGTGATAGCAGGCCTATTAGTCTCCATTCAAATCATCGGTGGTCATCGGAGGATGTCATCGGCAGAACGGCGGCGGAACGACTGAGCGGAGCGGCGCAGTTACCGCGTTTATATGCAGCGGAATGAGAGAGAGCAGCGCATAGCAGCGCATGCGCATGTGTTAACCGAGCGCAAGCTGCGCGCAAGCTGCCCGCTAACCCGCACCCACGCACAGCTGGCACGGCGACGGAGCGAGAGCCGGCGAGCGCTAACACGTAGATGGTGCTGCGGTGAGATCGGCGCTAGCGCGCAGCTGGCGTGGCGAGGAGAATGGGGGAGGGATGCGGACTACGCCGGACGACGCCGGAGGGACAAGGCGAGTTAAAGAGATGCGTCGCATCTAAAAAACATAGAAGCCTCCAAACTTACACTTGCAATATTCATCGACTACAGCAAGGCACTTGATTCTCTGCATCATGTAATTCTTCTGCAAAAGCTTCACAAGTATGGAATCCGTGGTGTCTCGCACGCACCTATGCAATCCTATATGTCTAATAGGGAGCAATGTGTTGTGCACAATGGCTATCAGTCTTCATTTAGGAAGATATTGTGCGGTGTACCACAAGGAAGTGTTCTGGGACCGGTTTTATTCAATGTTTATGTTAAAGATGTAATTTCTGTTGATAAACAAGCCGAATTTGTGTTGTACGCAGATGACACTAGTTTATTTATTAGCAAAGCTGACGCAACCCATCTGTTTTCCTCTGCCAATTCTACCTTAACACAATTACACGTTTGGTCAAAAACTGATTAAAAATTAATGCGAAGAAAACCGAATGCATTTTATTCGCGCCTAAAAATAAAGATGTAAATGTAAGTGAAGACTTCATCTTGGGGGCCACGCAAATCGACATTGCTAAGCAGCGCAAAATATTGGGGGTGTTGCTCTCGTACCGCATGACATGGGACGCCCATGTTGAATTACTGGCAAAAAAACTGTCATGCGCAGTGGGCGCATTGTACCGATGCCGCGACTTCTTTCCGCTGAACATCGAACTTCAAATATATCATTCACTTTTAAGGTCACACCTTAATTACTGTACGTTAGTTTGGGCCACGACAACCAAGAAAAATATTAACACGTCACTGCTGTTAGAAAAGAAAGCTATCAGGTGTACAAATAACGTCCCGTATCTTCATCCGACTGAGCAATTGTTTGAGCAGCATAGAATAATCAATATTAGGCAGCTTTATTCCTACCGGCTGCTATATCAGTTACACTTTTCAAATGATAAGTTTAAGCAATTCTTAACACAATTCTGTGGTCTAGATCTACGAATTAGCACTTATACAACTCTTGGCTCGGGACAATGGCTCGTTCCACAACCACGAACCAATTACCTTTGGCAGTCATTGGCATACAACATTCCAAGAATATTAAATAAATTACAGGGATTTAGCGGCAATTATGCAACACTAACGCGTGCTTCCTTACGTGATGTGTTTGTCGGAAATGATTGTTTTTGAATTCTATTTGCTTTATTGTTGTGTAAATATGCGTGAATTGTCTGGTCTGTTCTTTTACCTCTACATGATTATGTGACGCCGAACCAATGCGTTCAAGCTAGTTATACAAGTATTTTATTGTTTTTATTTTTTGTGATGTTTATCGGCCTTCTCAAAGGTACTGTCATGCTGTATCCCTCGTTATAATCGCATTGTACTTTCAACAGTCGTCATTGAGCTGCCAATTTGGCTCCCTGGCCCCGTCAAGCTGTAGCAACAGCTTTCTTGCCAGGCAGACCATCGACATTGTATTATGTTGAGAGAAAAAATAAACTTGAATGTGATTTTGAATTTGAATTTGAATAGCGGTGTGAAGCATGATGGCGGCGCCATCTAGGAAGACTGATGGTAAACAAGGCTCCGCAGTCGGCTGCAGAGCCTAATGGCGACTAAGTTTCGCTTGAAGACCTGTTCTTGTGACCTCATTACAGACGTCAAGAAAACACACGATTTGTCGGGACTATCAAATTGCACCTTAAATTGATTAATTTCTTAAGTGAATAAAACATCACTTGCTGCCGGAAAAGCGCCGGGGCACTATAAAACACAAAATCTTTCGAATAAAACAACCTTTTTTTGTTCCATGGCCCGTTTAAGACGTGGTGCTATCAGCTTTAGTGCAGCGGCCATTTTTATTCTCTTATTGTTAAAATATAAATGATATTCGGTAATCGTTCAATGACGCTCGAAGCGGTGTGATTACGGCATATGCCGTGGCTCAGCCCTTCGACCATGATAGTGTTTTTAATTGTTCAGGAGTATTGTAGAAAACTATTCATTTTTCTAGATCCTCAGGTGACCAAAATTAATCCGGAGCCCTCCACTACGGTGCGCCTCATCGCCTGCGTTGCGTCGGCGCGTTAAACCCCACAATCAATCAATCAATCTATTCATTTTTCTATAAAAAAAACAAGTTATACATTTTCGAAAAGCAGATATATATTTAACCCCAGTTGGTTATCGACCGCGCTTTCGCGCCGAAAGTTTATGCAATCAATCGGCGCAAAACGAGCGAAAATAAATATGTGAGTTGCTTTCAAAATCCCCCTGCCTTTATTCGCTGTTGATTTAGGCATGTATTTGTTTGCCAGCACTGTTCGATGTGTGCACGCAAAAATTTTAGAAGCGGGATACTTTTTCAAAACAAGACTGAGGCGCTAGCTATTCGCTATCTAGAGTTTTGTTCATAGTTTCAAGTTTATTCTGGGCACGGCCTCCGCGATCGGCTGCCGGCGGCGCGCCGTTGCTCCGGCCGTCCCAATCGCCCGGAGAGAGCGTAATTCCGAAGAGACCGTTTCGCCGTTTTGCGCCGCACCGCGGCGCGCGGAGCCGATGGTTGAAACGAAAGCGGGGTATGCTGCAACGCCGGGGTATGCTGCAACGCTTCTCGAAATGGCGTTTTGTCAACTTTCGCGCTTCGTATCGCAATAAAAAGAAAGCATAGCTGATGTTATGGATGCAAAGCGACTTATAGAACCTGATAATAATGAATTTATTTTGCCTACGATTGCAGCTATACGACTTCTTTAACATGTGCCGCATGACGCCTTCGACACACGGACAATATTCCCTACTACCAATGGAAAATATCTGCTGCTTAAATAACGTTCGGTTCGCTAAAAGGTAATTAGTTTTCAGGTATTTCTTATCCAGGCTTACGTACTTTATATAATCTGCATGGTCAATGCAGTTCAGTAGAGCGCGGGGCGCGATCGCGTCATACGCACGACGGATGGCTGCGCTCTTATATGGCCTTCGAATTAATGCCTGTTGGGTGGAAGCACCCGTCATATTTTGAGGATTAATACGTTTAAAGAGTATTACGTTGAGCGATAGCCTCAAAGATATGGCAATATGTTCTACACATGTGCGTTAAGCAAGTTACAGTTTCAATTTCAGTCGCAACAAATAAAACAACTTGAAGTCAGATGCACCCCGATTTCATTGTATTCTTAAACGTATTTCGGTGACCACAGGCAAGCCCAATTTTCCCTATTTTGAACCCAAGACTAAAGACATTTAAATTTTCAATTACTGATATCGAAGCCCATTCATGTGTAAAGCAATTATGACAGGTTTCATGTTTGCTTTGGACATGTACACACTGCAGCTGTTTTCAGAGGCCCGTTCTTCCACACGAAAATATGCGAGACTTGTCCTTATGAAAAAAAAATGTGGCGACAATAGTGTTTGCAAAATCATTTTAGTGTGAGAGCGCACAACCTACATAAAACCCCTCGTAAGATTTTCTAAGTTTCGGGGGGCAACCGAATGCTTGTAATGCTGCTTTCTTTAGATAGTGACAGTGTGTCTTTCGTTTAGAGAAAACTGCATAAAGAAGGAATAACACCATCGTAAACGGCGGCTAATTGTTATCTGAGTTGCACGCCGCAAAAAGCGAATATAAATTGAAATCTTGTAAATGAAAAAAAAAGGCATGTGCGTAAGGATATAATCAATAAGCTGCATAACAGGTGTTTCTTGGACGAGATATCAAGCAAAAATATACAAATATTAAACTTCTAAAAATAACTGGCAAAATCAAACCCGGCGCCAATATAAAAATGCGACCACTGCGCTCGATTGTTGTCCATAACCCACCCCTATGCGGAAATAAAAATATAACTGCTGTTCCAACAAGCAAGCACCCGACAATTCTGTAGCCGAGAAGTTTTCGCACCGAAGTATCCGCGCACCTGAATGTCCGCACGGAAATGTCCTGCAAAGATAAAGCGCAGCAATCACAGCGCGATTAACTTTTCAGTGCTGTTCCTCGAAGCTTCTGACACCAGCGGATTTCATGACCCGGTAGTTCGGTTTGTCAGCTCAACAAAAATAAAGCTGCAACACCGTTACGGGAATTCTGGCCGTGAAAACGCGCAGCAACTCAGGGCCCACAAAGCCGGCCAGGGGAGTTGGTGCAAGCTGCCGAACCATCGGCTAACACCGCCACCTCGCGGCGCGTTGCGGAGTTAGCCAAATGTTTTTGCTGGGGGACACGCCGAATGGGACGGCCGGAGCAACGGCGCGCCGCCGGCAGCCGATCGCGGAGGCCGTGTTCTGGGGCAACTTGTGCTCAGTTGCCCAACAGGGCGACAAAAGGGCAATAAACTGCCTTAGCGCCGCCTCGTTCCTTCCCCCTTCCCCAGTGCTTAACACTCCGCAATTAACACTGTGCACGCTAACACTGCATATTTGGTATCTTTGCGACAAAATCCGGAACTGACAATAATTACAATTACGCAATAACTAAATTTCCTAAACAAATGTAAACAAAGAAACAGTCACTGTAATGAAAAAAATACATGTAGGTATTGAACGCGGTCAACGACCTTCTGCGCCCCCAAATCGTGATTGTAACAGGATGGGCGTGATTTTATGTGCATCCGCCTGCCATAATTATTGCGTGGTTTTCTGTTACAGGGTGTCTGAAGGAGCGGATAGTGATGACTTCTATCAAAGTACCTTTAAAAGTACATATATCGGCTTATATTTGGGGAAATGTAGTTTGGACTTATATTGAGTAGCTATTTTAGCAATAGATGTTTATTTGTGCTTTTTGCGCGCCGTGGCGGTGTGACTGTAGTATGGTACGTGTTAAATTCGGTGCAGCAGAGTGCGAGCCCCTAAAGTACAGAGAACTTTAGGGGCTCGCCTTGTTGTTGTAGTTCGCTCGCTGGACCCAAGTAGAACCACACGGCGTTCCGTCGTCGCGGCGTAACTCAGAAGCTTCGAAAGCCAAGCGGTTTATATAGTCATAAGCATTTGAAACTCGTGAACCGCTGGCGCTTGTTATACATCTCCCCGTTGTTTAGCGCAACGAAAACTGTAGGTACACTTGAGGCAAATTATACGCAATTAATCGGCAGCGCCCCCGTTAGTTTAGTTAGGAACACTCGTTGGGTTGGTTTGTACGATAGTAAACGAAAAAGAAAAGTGGAAGTTCAATGGCAGAACGTGCGGGAGGAAAAGCAAGCACACAAAGAACAGAACTCCCGCTGGCGCAGTTTGAGGCAGGGGCCTGCGAGAGCTGTAATGGCGGGAAATTTGATTTGAATTGGGTGGTAGCAGGGCGCGGATAACGGCGCTACAGTCCATTATGGCGAATCACTGCTCTGCACTTCCGACAGCTTTCACATTGAGCAGAACGGCTTTAATTTTTTTCTGTGTTTCTAAGACGAGTAGGTTATCTGAGTCAGTTGCATCTGTTGTTCTCCTAACAAATAAAAATAGTAAGGAAGGCATGAATGCGCCAGTAGGTAATACTGTTGTTTTTTGAGCCAAACTTGTAATAAATTTGGCATTTTACAAATAACTCCAATCTATTTTAAAATTTTGGTACGGGCATTGTTTACGCCAACAAAACAGTTGAGATTTTCTCAAGAATGAACGCTGCGAATCCTTTGCGTTTTTACTCTATCGACGGGTTCCTCAAAAAAAAATTACAATTTCCTGTTTGATACATCTGCTTTGCGTACGAAAAATAATACTCTTAGTTTGCTTATAGTTTAATTCTATTTTGTTCACTCTAAGCCGACTTGATAGATTTACGAGCCACGCATTGTTTCCCAAGTTCGTCCAGGTCTTTTCCAGAAAAGAGTAACTGGTGTCGGCAGCAAATGAGATTAATCGTGGTATTAAAGGGATTGTATTAATATCATTATCCATAGTATGAAGAGTAGTGGGATAATTTATGCACCCTGTGGTACACCATATTTTCAGTGTTGTGTCAGATCTTGCCTGATTACTTTTTCATAGTGAAAGTGGTTTGATAAGTAACTATGTAGGCATATGATAGAGTGCAATTGCCGTTATCCCATGTCTCGATAACTTGTCACAAGTGTCAGGCTCACTGAAATTAAATTGTTTATGAGGCCGATAAAGAGGTTTAACATTGTCAGCATTTTGCCAAGAGTTTTGATTATTCTATCTTCATTCCGTCACTGGGATAACTCAGTTAATTTTGGCTTTTTTTTAAACTACATTGGCTTTTACTATCATGTCGCTGCGTTTGTAGAAACCTGTAGGTCGCACGTTTCCGGCCTGCTGTTTAACGTTTACGAAATTGCTAAACTAATATCGGCGTGTAATTAGTGAAATGTTTTTGGTCCTCTCGTTTAAAAATCAATGTAACTCTAGCCATTTTTATTTGATATGAAAATACACCAGTAGTTAGGATTAGATTGCAAATGGGGATAGTGGTCCGGCAATAAAATTAGCCACTAATTCATCGACTACGGTTATCTCGACATATCCGGTACTGCCGAGTTTTTTTACAAAACTAAATTTCGATGTGCTCAACAGGCAGCAAGAACTCAAGATTTTTATACAAAGTGTTTTCTTTGTTATCAAGGTGAAGTACCAAATGTAGAGTCATCAGTAATACCAAAATACATAAAGTAATGCATCAATTTTTCAGGAAGCAAATGCTCCTCACTAGAATCTCCCGTCAGCTAAACGCTCAGAAACACCAGCCTTTGCTTACCGGACATCAGATTTCTTACAAGGTTTCACTTTTATAAGATTGCTAGAAATGTTCGCTCATGTATTTTTGTAGTGATTATTCCGTTTTTAATACCGCTTTCAAAATTCAACTACACAGTTGGAATCCTTGGATCGTTCTATGCTATTTATACGTTTGTAATGAACACGGCTTTGGCCTGGGATATACAAAACTGACCAGAATATGAATATATGATGTAGCACAGCGCAAATGACAAGACACGAAAGAAAGGAACACAGGACGAGTGCTGTGGACGGAATCCGGCCACAGCACTCGTCGGGTGTTCGTTACTTTCGTGTCTTGGATTCCGGCCACAGCACTCGTCCTGTGTTTCTTTCGTGTCTTGTCTTTTTTTTTTTGAAGTTGAAGTTAAAGTTTATTCATCGAAAGTAAATGGTTACAAAGATTGTTTACAGACAAGGGTCCCGAAGTCAGCGACTGCACTGGGACCCTCGATGGTGAAGTACACGAAAAAGGTTACAGAAGCAGCAGTGGAAGCGAAAACGAGTACAATAAAACATTAGTGAGGGAAACAAATACGCAAAAACATGTAGTGCATGGTTTTCATATAGAGTTTACTAAAATATTAAGCTATGTACATAAAAACGGCATTTAAAAAGGAAATTATCATTATGCACAATTAAATACTAACAGTTCACAAAAGTACACAAAAAACTACTGCGCAAACATATGAAGAAAGTCAAACCAACAAAACCAAGAAATTAGGAAACATATCAGGTTAAAAGAAGATTTTTTAGAGCTTTTTTAAAAGCTGTGGTAGAATGTGAAGACATAATATTAAGTGGTAGGCCGTTCCACAGAATAATGGCGGCAAATTGAAATGTTTGCTGGCCATAATTACTTTTTACCTAGCGCTGTGCTACACCATGAACCCGTACCAACCTGCCCAACTAGCCACTTTACTGCCAGATTATGAATTGAGAAGCAACTGGGGCCTCGCATGTTATTTATCTGCCTACGCTGGCCGGGCATCTCCCACTTGTCCGCATATGGAGCGTATGTTTGGTCTCATAGCGAGCAATAAACGGCGAAACAAAACAAAACTACACAAAAAGGTAAATCGTAGCAATTTAAGCGTTCGGTGTGGCGCCGTAAAAAATTTACACCATCTTCCCGCGAGCGGTACCATGGGGTAGATGCGATGCATCGGGGGTTGCCGTTGCGTTTCTGTTATGTTAGCGTGTGGATTGCTGTTGTTGTGTGTCCTATTTACGCAGCATGTTCACTCCCGATGCGTCGCATCTACACCATGGTTCCCCTCGCGGGAAGATGGCGGGAAGATGGCCGGTGCTTGTTACGGTTGCGCCGACCATCGCGATATCAGGCCTGTTAGTCTCCATTTCAAATCATCGGCGGTCACCGGAGGATGTCATCGGAGGAGCGCCGGCGGAACGACTGAGCGGAGCGGCGCAGTTACCACGTTTATATGTACGGTGAGGGAAATGAGAGAGAGCAGCGCAGAGCAGCGCATGCGCATGTGTTAACCCGCACCCACGCACACCTGGCACGGCGACGGAGCGAGCGCAGCCGAGCGCTAACACGCAGATGGCGCTGCGGTGAGAGCGGCGCTAGCGCGCAGCTGGCGCGGCGAGGAGAATGGGGGAGGGATCTGGACGCCGCCGGACTACGCCGGAGGGACAAGGCGGGTGAAAGAGATGCGTCGCATCTAATAATGTAAGCGCATAAACAGCTTTCATTCACGATCTACCGATTGTATTGTTTCAACTACGCCTGCACCACAACCACTGTGCACACAATTTTTTACAAACATAGCAACAAGAGAGACAGCCCAACGAGGGTGTGCAGCGCAGTGACAGGAACGTTCTATTTAGCAAGACAGACGCACCCACCTGTTTCTTCCTGGCTCGGTATTCTTTGTTTAGCAGGCGAGCCGCAACGGAAACGCGGGCTCATCTTTCTTGCTGGCTCATCATTTCAGAGCCGCGGCGCAACACCGCGCATGCGGAATCCTTGTATGTCCCGGATACCTTGAATGTTGCCACGTCATCATTTTCAGGAAAGGTACGCAGCAACCCGTGTATTGCACATTCACACTTACCGACATTTCGAACGTTACTAATCAACATCGTTCTCGAACCACCGTTTGTCGCACACGTCACAACTTCATTCGAAATCTCTGTACAGAAAGTCCCTCTTAAATTTTGCATGCGCACCCATTTCGCTTGCCCGTCCAGTTACAGGAACGCTGCACTTTTTTAAACTTTTTTTTCCGAAATCCTAAATGCATGGAAAAGGTAGTAAACCAGCACGTTCAGTACTTAGATTAGGGTGTCGCAAAGTGCGTCAGCCAAAAATTACGGCTGTATGCCCATCACAAACTTCTTAAAAACTTGCTCAAATGAACTTTCTCCCTTTCCCTGATCGTGGCGTTCTTCGACAGCTGGAATTACGTCATGACAGTGACGTAGCGGTTATTGGCTGGCTTTTCATCAGTTCGGGCCTAATTCTCGACGTCCTAAATTCACAGTGAACTGTGAATTTGCAGGAAATATTTTTTGATTGGCTTTCGATTTTGGTCACATGCCTCCGGTTGACAAAGCGGTTGTATGTGCTTTCGTCATTTTGAAGTTTCATGACGTTTACTGGCGCAAGTTCTAAAGTTTGCGTTCTTTCTCTCTACCGAAAGCGCATAATTCTTGGCCGGCAATGAAAAACTAGACGAAATGCACCGGACATGACAATCTAGGCGTGTCTTTGCATTCAACAACTGTACGGCTTGTATGCCATTCCCTCTCTGTGATTGGCTGAGAAGGCGTGACCTAATTTAAATAGTTGGCGGGAACGATTACGTCACACATTGGCAAATTCAGCCTGCGTGAAAGGGACGTTTGTTACGCAAGAGTTTCAAAATGGCGGCTGCTGATGCGGTAAAATAAGGCAAAAAATTTCACCGACCTTCGGCGCCGTGAACTCTCCTTGAATTTGCATCAGGCGTGATCGCACGATGCGCGATTTAAAACTGTTTTGTAATAAAGGAAATAGCACTTCTCACGGTTTGCAAGTCAGCGATAAAGGCGCATCAAAATAATGTGCCTTATTTCGTTTATAATTGGCGATAAAATCTAGTTCTTTATCATTGCAATAAAATACCAATTAATTGTTTGGCGCAAGAGTAACACAAGACGACAGTAAGAGCCCCTACCTTACAAAGAACCCAACGCATGGCATGTGTCCACACTCCTCCTAGTAATTTGGTGGGTCAAATAATAGAATTCAAGAGAAAAATAACAAAGAAAACGGGATGTATTATTCATTACTGCGCTGACTGAGTTCGAGCTTGAAAACTAGTGAATGAGCGGCATCGGCACGCTCCACCGTTATAAGTAGTAGCGTTTGGCTGTCCTTACCGCGTCATACAACCGATGGTCACGGCCGTCTTTTTAAATGCAGAGCATTTTTAACTCACATGCACCCGCGTTGTCGGCGTGCCTCGGCGTCCGAAAAGCCGGTCCAGGTGCCCCTATCCTCTACCGCAAACAAGCTCCCCCTGCTTCAACAACAGTCCGAACCCTCCTCCTAACATTAAAAAATAATACTTTCGGGCTGCGTTCGATCACGACCTGGTGGCGGAAGGCGTACTGGTGCTGACCCCCTGGCCACAAAGCCGCCACAGACTCAAAGGCTACGAACGCGCCTTATATCCTTGACTCATTCAAAAGTCAAGAAGCTGTGATACAACGATTACTACTGGGGCGGAACGCGAGTACATGGTGCTCTTCCCACTGCGCCACAAAACCGACCAGAATAAGGCTACGAACGCGCCTATATCCTTGACTCTCAAACTACGTCAAGAAGCTGCTATAAACGCATTCACTACCACCAACTCCAAAACTAAACGTTAACGCAATACACCCACCCCCTATGCGACGCATTTACTGAGTCCCCCTCGCGGGAGATGGGCCCTTTTTCTGTGATTACGCCAAACTTGCAACATAGCAGCAAATAGGTGGAGGGGGTGACGGCCGGTAAGGTGATAACACAATAAAGTTTTCATTGAAGCAGACAGCTGAACTATGTTACTAGAAGCGATTGAAACAAATAATTAGGTGCGGTAAAAAAGGATTGTGTGGCTAAGGCGTTGCGCTGCTGACCACTAGGTCGCAGGTTCGATCCCGGCCGCAGCGTCCGCTTTTCTGACGGAGGTGAAAAGCAAAAACGCCTGTGTGTACCAGATTTCGGCGCACATTAAAGATCCCCAGGTGGTCAAAATTAATCCGGAGACCTCCACTACGGCGCGCCTCATCTCCTGTGTAGCGTCGGCGCCTTAAGCCCTACAATCAATCAAAAAAGATTGTGTGATGTTCTTTAGCTCAACACCCGCCTTTCGCTCGCTTTAGATCAACGTTACTTGACCACCTTATGGTGTTGACGCCAATTTTCACTTAAAGAAATGTGTTTGTCTCTCCAACCTAAGACTCCGTCCATAAATGTTAAGTATATTTATATCTTTTATGCGCATTATTTCATACCTGGATTGTGATCTTTATAAGGTACGCGTCAAATTGCACTGCACGTCATTATAGCTATACGTGCATCACGACACTGATTGATTACGTGTTGCTTACGCAAAAAACATGGCTAATTCACTGTCAGTTCATGCATTCGAGAATGGGGCCCTTGTAGCAATGGAAGAATTCGATAGTCAAAAAGAAAGACAGAATCAAAGCAGAAACTGAAGGCGTTTGTGCTGCGACGAGCAAATCACGCAGCGCCGCTCCATGCTGGCGATAACTATAGCTTTGGCAGTGCTGCTACACGCGAGGGAAAGAGAGAAAGCGCCCATCAGAGGTGTTGCGGAGCCCCTTTATCTGGCGTGGTACCTGCGTCGCTTGGCGGCACCGTCATCCTGCCTGGCCCTCTGCTTACGGGCGCCTCTCGGGCACGCTCTGCCCTGCTACAGTCAAACCCGGTTATAGCGAACTGAAATATGCGCGCGATTAGTTCGATATATCCAATAGTTCCATATAGCGAAACGCTCCGATAACGAGTTTTTTGTTACGAGTTCGCAGTACGTAGGACACCCCCCCCCCCCATCCCATTCCCCATCCCCGCATGCAGTAACCAACACAATTAAGCATGTCGTTACCATACACAAAACAATCCATTTATTGCAAGCAATAAGGCTACTTTCCGCCTCAACTGCCTACGTCGCAACAAAGAGGTGATTCTTGTTTTTACTTTCATTTTGGCGGCGTCAACTAGCACAGTATTCGAGTCCCTGTCCTTCAATATCGAAGCAATAATGGCGGAGCATATCAACTGCCGAAAGCGCTTCATTAAGCGGCGGACGGCTTTCACCTGCGACATCCTCTGCCTCTTTGGTGCTCCAGCAGCGCCAGCTGCCGTGACATCGGCGGCGTTGTCTGCATCAGCGGGGCTCACAGTGACAAAACCTGGTCGTTGACGCCACTCGGGAAATCCCCGAAGGAATTCTATGGTCCCGTTTTGTTGTGCGGAGTTGCAGTGAGGAACCATTTTCAACTCGCCAGGCTTTCCACTCTCCTTCAGTTACGGAAAGTTTCCGGCCTCACATCGCTCCATGTGAGGCTGAACGTCTCAACCACGGCAATCAACATCTCAATCCATGCGTTTCGGCGGCAATCCAAGGTTCGCCAAGTTCGATATATCCGATGTGAACTTCGTTATAAGGAATAGGTTTCGCGTGTATTTTCGTAACTGATTTATTTTTCATAATGGGAAACAGCGCAAAAACAAAACTTGGACAAGAAAGACAACGGGACGAAGCGCTACTAGCAACTGAAACGTTTAATCGTCAAAACACACAAATATATACACACAATCTAAGCCACCACCAACAACAAAAGTACAGTACAAACTACAATACTGTACAGTCACGGGGAAACACCACCAGAGAGAGAGAACAACATCTTTATTGGTCGGCTAAATTAGTCGCAGATACCAGCCTCCTGTAGGGGAGGCAGCATCTATGACTGCTGGCGTTGGAGAGCCTCCATCGCGAACTGGACGGCTCCCCGTTGAGAGTGTAAGTCTTCCTTGCCCACCGCACGAGCAAGATGGGGTGGAAGCACGTCTGTTGGGTCCAAAACGCTGCATACAACCAAACCGCACGTGTTCAGACTCCGAAAGATGCACGGTACACTTTGTCAGCCCTTATCCAAGAAAGCAAACTCGGCATCTGATAACAAAAGAGAAGGTTGGCTGACACAGGTATTTTCCTCTTTTTTGATGTAAAATGCTTCCATTATCTGTCTTGTTGGCCGCTTACGGTGTTTGTCAGGAACGATGGTGTGCGGTAGCTCCGGATGGCACGCGCATTCCTCGTGGTTTTGGTTGCCATCAGTGAGCGTGAGCGGCAACTCCGGACGGCCGAGCACTTCTTGCAATGCATGGCCAAATGAGAACACGGTACCCCTTTCAATGAGCTGTTATGCTCACGAAGGCGAACGTCAGGCAGCGCCCAGTTCTGACCGGTGGTATTCTCCCACACTTGAAGGGATAGTATGCACAACGTCCTTACCGCACTCAACAAATTTAATGACATGATTTATTTTTGTTCGATATACAGCATAATTCGCTCTATACGGGTTCGTTATAATCTGGTTTGACTGTAATCTCCTCCCGCAGCTGTCGATCGCACCTACGCTTACATTCACGCCGTTCGGCTTCGTAAGCGGCCTGCTCTGTCTCCCAGGCAGCCGAATCCAAGATCGTACTGTACGCTAAACGCTAAGTTAATATCGCTAATATCTCGGATCGGTAATCGACTAAGTTATTATCGGTGGTTTCCTGGCTTTCCTCATGCTACTCAAGTGCCGGCATATGCGTTATTGGTTTGCTTTGCCTTCTCATACAGGGCGCTCGGGTGTTTTCGCCCACGGAGAAGACAAATGCTGGGAGAACAGCCGTATACAGCTCCGCTGTAAAAGAGGGCTGTCCACACGACGCACAACTACGCGAGGGGCTGGCGAACGATGAATGGAGTCTGAACTAGAAATGTCGATGCTTTTGCTTGCTCGCTCGCTTGCCCTTGCTCTCTGGGATTTTACCCACTACACGGCTGTTCAGTGAAAGGTGGACAGCAGCTTATTTTGAGCGAATGCTATCGGGTGTTTAGAAATGTAAACTACGCAAATTCAAGCAAATATACATTTTACTTTTAAGGTCTCAAGCCTGTCAAACCTTCTTATTTTTTGGTAAAATTGATCTCACGCATTTTATGCTTCGCTTTTTTTTTTATTGCGGAAGTTTGCTATTCAGTATAAGGAAAAACTGAATGTTCTTATGTTATTGTTGACCACAGCGGCCCTTCGAAGCTCGGGTGGTGGGCCACAAGGCGTTTGCTTGCTTGCTTGCTTGCTTGTTTTTATTTTTATTATTATTTATTTATTATTTATTATTTATTTATTTATTTATTTATTTATTTAGGAATACTGCAGGCCAATTCTTCGGCCGTGGCAGGAGGGGCATTACATAAACAATGATAAACAGTATTAATTCAAAAAGTATCACAGTGGACTACGCTAGTACAATGGGCAGACATAATGCCAAAACAAAAACAGGTAACAGAACCATCGTCAACACTGAGAACATAAGAGCGTAAGCTTAATAAAATGCAGAACACAAAATGCACAAACCATAACCTAATAAACCAACAGAAAAGATGGAAGAAAAAGAAAACAGCATAAAATGTAATAGCACCTTAATAACCACAAATAGCATGCACCGACAAAACCTGCGGTTTCTACAGATCAACTAAAGAAGCGGTTCCAACTTCTTGCAAAAAACTTGTTGGAATTGACAACATTTGGTGGCAAGTCATTCCATTCACTCACCGTCTGGAAAGAAACTATACTTTATATGAATTAGTCTTCGCAAAAATAGGGGTTAGGGCATGTTTAGCAGGTGCCTTGTTTTTCGTGTCAGAGCAGGTTGGATAAGATTTGTCTCATTTAGAGCAATTTTTCCTGAAAGAAACTTGTGAAGTAAAAGCAGCCGGCTTATTTTCCTGCGTGTTTCCAATGTAGCAATATTATTATCTTTCATAATCGATGACGGCGAATCTATCCTTTTGTATTTGCCAAAAATAAATCTTACAGCATTCCTCTGTACGCGTTCAAGTTTTAATATATCCTTCTTAACATGTGGGTCCCATAGTGCCGACGCGTATTCTAACTTGGACCTCACACACGCATTGTACGCTAAAAGACGAACACTTGAAGTGGCATTTTTAAGTTTCCTCTTAAGAAAACATAATTTTTGAATAGCTGACACGCAGATTTCAGAAATGTGCACCCCCCCAAGATAGATTACTGGTTAGTGTTACCCCTAGGTATTTATATTTATCAACCTCTTTAATAGTGCTGCTGGTAAGCTGGTAACTGCAAACACTCGGTTGTTTTTTCTTGTTACACGCAGAAGGACAGTTTTTTCACCATTCAGGGCCATGCCCCACCTCACACACCAGTCATGAATTGCCACAACAGTTGCCTGTAGAGAAGCTTGGTCGCTTTCGGTCTCGATTGTTTTAAAAACAACACAGTCATCGGCAAATAATCTTATTGAAACATCATGTGGAATCACTTCTGCTAAATCATTTATATAAATTAAAAACAATAAAGGTCCTAATACACTGCCCTGTGGGACCCCGGAGGTGACAGGAAGCATACTAGAAGAAACATTTTGCACTTGTACGAATTGTTTTCTGTTGTTAAGGTATGCGGAAATCCACCTAATAATCGAGGGAGGAAGACCAATGCTCTCCAACTTGTATAACAATTTGCCATGCGGTACCTTGTTGAAGGACTTGCAAAAATCTATAAACAAAACATCTACTTGGCCAGCCTTGTCAAGAACACTGAACAAGTAATGTAACGTTGATATTAGCTGGGTAATAGTGGATCATACCTTGTCTAAACCCGTGTTGGTAAACTGACAACACCTTATGTTCAACAAGAAATTCCCGTATGTATTTAGCAATCACATGCTCTAACATTTTGCAGCATTGGCTGGTCATTGAAACCGGGCGGTAGTTATGAGGCAGAAGCCGGCTGCCCTTCTTATGTATAGGAACTACACGTGCGTTACGCCAGTCATCCGGAATATCACCCGTTGCCAGTGACAAATTAAATAATTCCGTTAAAAACCAAGCCAGTTGTTCAGCATATCGCCTCAAAAACATGGTTTTGGGGGCCATCCGGCCCCGCGGCTTTCCGTATATCAATGCTTAAAATCATCGCCAAAACACCTTCTCGCGTTATCATAATGACCTGTGGGATGTCCGATGCGCTGGTTCGGGGATCATATTCTTCACGTTCAGAAAAAACACTGTGAAAGTACCGATTAAAGCTTTCCGCTATGCTAAAAGCATCAGTCCAAGCAACTCCCTCAACATTCAATTTGGACAGTTCAGTTTTGCTGTTGCCTAAGTAGCGCCAGAATTTCGATGGATCGTTTTTTATAAACTCTGCTAGAGTGTTGTTGAAAAATATATTTCTTGCTTCTCTAACCTTTTTCAGCAAAGCGCCCGATTCTAGCAAACTGCTGCGATTCTGTTTTACGTTTCTTCCTCAACCGCTTGATTTTGCGTTTAGTTTGGATTATTTCTCTGGTAATCCACGGGTGTTGACGACGCTGGCGGAACGTTTTTGTTTCACAAAGTTTCCGATGCAATACTGAACAACCTTATAAAAAAACTGCCATCCTGTCGCAACATTACTGATAGACCCGCAAATGTTAGCATCCAGGTAGTCTATTATTGCAACATCATCTGCTCGGACAAAATCCTTGATAATTTTCATTACAGAAGTATTTTTCTTTCAATAGTACTGTTGTTCCACGAGTAAAAAATTAACTTATGATCTGAAATACCCTTTTCAGCTGACAGAGTTCCACTCCCAAAAAATTCACTGAGAAACAAAAGATCTAGAACCGAATTTTCTCTTGTGTTTGCCGTCACTACTTGTTCCAGGTTCAGCGAAAGCATAATGTCCAATATAGTGTCTCCGTGGGTGGAACAGCCATAGCTAAGCCTCTGCCAATCAATAAAAGGCAAATTAAAATCACCGGTTATTATTACATTCTTTTCTTGAAATTTTAGTGCGTGATCGTACAATTGGTTCAGGTACGAGGAATCGGACTCCGGAGGGCGATAAACAGCGCCTAGAACGACGTAATACCAAAAAGCGCAACTCTCAAGAACAAGCTTTCATGGTTATCAATTTGGTCAAGAATTTGTACGTCAACACCTTTTCGTGCCACCACGGGAGCCTCTGTCTCGTCTGTGCAACTGATATCCCGGCGACACAACTTCATCGTCCCGAATAAACTCGTTTAGCCAAGTTTCTGTGATGACGCAAACATGCGGGTCATATAGCAGCAACAAATCTTCAAGTTTATCTAACTTATTTTACAATACTCCGAGAATTGAAAGAAAGCAAGCGAAGCTGGCAAGGCTGTAGTCGCTAGCTAGGAACAGCCGTTGGCACCTTGTGGCTTACACGGTTTGATTTTGGCTCTGCCTTACGTGTGCGCGATACATCATCCCACGTGTAAGCGGTGTCACCAATCCAAAGCCTATTGTTTACCAACGACACTTTCCTTCCAGCGTCCTTATCGGCCTTCGCGCTGTCGCAGAGAAGTTTGCGCTTTGGGAGAGTGTCTGCGCAGTAGTCATTTTGAATAGAAATTGGTGTTTCTTTTAGCTTTTTAAGCGTTGCTCCAGATAGCCTGCTTTTCCCTGTAATCTTGAAAATAAAGAATAACTGGGCGATTTTGCTTCGGCCTACCAAGCCGTGAATTCGAGCGACCGATAAGCAAGTGACTCCAGTTTATCCTGAAACAGCTCTTTAATTAACAGTGGTTCGCAGTGCTTCTTCCGATTCTTCAGCTATGTCAGGAACGCCAAATACAATCAAATTTGACCGACGGCTTCGGTCCTCTAAATCTACCAGTCTTCCCTGCTGCAAGTGAAGGGACCTTTGAAATTCTGTTAACCCACGACTTTCGTTCGGGGTCGCCTTGTCTTTCAATTCCTTTACCTCCTGTTCTAGTTTTGTCACTCGAGCACCAAAACCATACATCAATTTTTCCGTAGTCTCCAGGCGGTTTTTTAAGTAAGAAATGTCAGTTTTAATTGACTGCTGGCCTTCCAACAGCTGTTCTAACATCTCCTCTACCGTGGGTCCAGGATTTTCCTCGACATCACCACAAACCAACAATTTGCAAACACAAAAACAGTCATACGCAATACGGACGCACGTGTGTGGGCACGACATGACCACAAGAAATCTATTATCACTTCGCAAGGAACTGTAACTGACCTGTAAGGCGACAACAAAACGCATGATGGGTGACCTGCGCCCAGCGCTTCCGCCGTGCCCACTGAGGTTCATCCGGAGTGGTGCAGTCGTTATAGGGGAGCTTGCTCATGACGTCACAAAGCCGCGTACTGACGTTAGGGGCGGCACATCCTCGATGATTTGGCGGTAACTTGATGCTTGATTTCCGCTGCGCAGCCCGTCTAAGGTTTTAGCTGCGCACCCGGGTATCAGCGATGCGGACGCAGACAGCAGTATGGCCTGTAAGGCGACAACAAAACGCATGATGAGTGACCTGCGCCCAGCGCTTTCGCCGTACCCACTTCGGGTCTTGTTTCCTTGTGTTGGCGTGCAGGCCACAATTTGGAGCCTCCGTAAGCCGATTAAAACTTATTTGTTTCGTAGTCGGGCACTGCACCGGCAAGCAAGCCTCGCTTCTATTTCAGTCCGCGTGGAAAATGGAAGCTTTTGGGGAATACAAAGGCCAGCTTGGACGTAATCGACTATTCGTGGCCGATTATAATAGGCGTTTTTTTTGGGGAGGGGAAGGGGGGGGAAGCGGGGGGGGGGGGGTTAGGACGGCGTCTGTCATAATCAGGCGACCCAAAGATATAAAGAAAGCTCGAAAAAGAGGAGCTTTTGAAACCAATGCGAATAAAATTACTCAAAATATTTGGCTGAGCAACGAGGACTTCAGCTGTGTTCCCTTGGAAGTGGTTTTAACAATCCGGATGCCAACATTTAGGAATAAAACTACAACAAAATTCTTTTTCCGGCTGTTGCGACTAACATGATGGCGCAATCTTCTTTTGTGAGAAGCGAAACCTTAGGTTGCGGTTCTTTGAAACTGGTCTTGCACTTTTGTAGATTTTTTAAAGGAGACTTGTATTGGCTCACTCGTGTCGCCATCGGTGTTGGTATTGGCGTCCTACGCCAAAACTCCCTCGTCACCCTCTTCCCCCCCCTCTTCACCCCCAGCTAGCAGTGGCCGGAAACTTCCCGCTCCAACAAGTCGGGCGCCAAACCCGCCATACTCCCAGCCAATATCAGGTGCTCCCTACCTCCGAAGAAGGGAAAGGAGATTAGCTGGCTTCGCGCGCGTCCCCAGTTCAAGGCCATTTGCGCCTAGGGTAGGCCGCGCTTGGTCCGCTACGCCCAAGAGCAGGCAATCCTAAAAGAACTAGAACGGGAGCGGGCCCGTGAAGATGTGCGCGATCGGCGAGCTTATCCTGAGTTTCTGCAATGGGAAAGGCATGCGAATTACAACGGCGGGCGCTGAAAAGGTACGGCAAGCAGGGGTTGTGCATTTGGTTTGACAGGGGCTTCACAAGGGATTGGTTTACGGTTTACAAGGTTGGACAATTTTCGTGCACCCTGTTCGGGTGAGGCGGGCGTTGTTTTTCGCTGCCAAGACAGATCGTCCTTAAACGTTTAACCTATAACGGTGCTCCTTTACAGGACTGGGCGCGATGTATTTATAAAAAACACTAATTAAGGAAGATAACTTGTAATGAGGAAAGGAATAGCGAAGTTACAAAGTCCTGACTTCAAAATTCATCTGACGCAGGGAGAAAAATAAAGAAAATGCACCCTTGCACTCCGCAGCAGTGGCGCTTGCCGGTGTTTACCGTGGCGTACCCAGTTCAAGTTCAAGTGTATTTATTTATTTATGTATTTATTTATTTATTTATTTACACTGTTAGCCTTTTTCAGGCCCATACGGTGTAGGCATAAAAATACAAGAGTGGCGTACAGGGATCGTCAGAGCGTATATAGAAACAAACACTGTTGAACAACTGAACTAAGAAAAAGTGAAAGAAAATACACACCTAATGCAAAGTTCATACATAACTAATATGAAGTCAACATACATCGCGAACACAGAAAGCAACAAAAAAGAAACATGATGCATATTTACGTGTCGCTGCGAAACCAAAGTTCCTTGACTTTGTCAGCAAAACCGTCGACGCCAGCCATACAACCTCACGCGGTAACCCATTCCACATTTCGATAGGAAAGAAAGAATCTTTAAAAGTGCCACAATGGGAAATGAATGGCCTCACATATTCACTGCGGTTTTTACGACTCGACCAATGATAAAGCAGTTTGAGATACTCGTCTCTGTCTAATTTTACACCTTTGTGATAAAGCAGGAACGTATACCTTAAATAGGCGACGAAACACATGCATTCCAAAGTTTGAATGCGGGCTTGGATGCGCAAACCACTTACCCCTTCGTGCCTCGAGTATTTGGAATAAATGAACAGGGGAGCCATGTTCTGGAGCTAGAGACTGATAAGGCCTCCATACCATGCTACAGTACTCAAAAATCGGCCAGATGGTGCTCTTGTATGCAGTGAGTTTCATAATGGGAGGTGCTCTGGGAAAACCCAGTTGCCCGAGGAACCTGCGGCCGGTGGTTGCCACTGCCCAGCTGATGCTGGACCGCCTGCACTGCCGCCGCGTCTGCCTGCTGTTATCGCTTCAGCTGTGCATCGCGCAGTATCTCGGTACGCGTGCGCTCTGCTGCGAGAGGGACCCTTTTAAAGAAGCCATGAAGAGAAAATGCAAGTTGGTTTTATTCGAAAGATTTCGTGTTTTATAGTGCCCCCAGCGCTTGTCCGGATACAAACGGTGCTTCATTCACTGAGAAATTAAACAATTTAGGTTAAAATTTTGATTTTCCCGCTCAATCGTGCGTTTTCGTGGTCCCAAATGACATCACAGGAACCGACCGCTCTGCAGCCTAGAGTACCTTCATTCACGCATCCGCCGTACAGGGTAGAGACACGTATACGCTGGCGCCGCCATTTTCGGTTGCTCGCTCGCCGCCGAAGCAAGTCATTGTGTCAAAACCGCGCTAAAATTATCGCCGCAACGCGGTTTACTGAAGAAGTTTGAATCATATTGTCTGTTTAGCGTTGCTACGGTCTCGTGGGAAACGAAACGAATAACGCGTTGAGCCCGTGGCCCAATTGCGGCGGCACGGGACCGTTCAAAGGTTGTCTCCACCCTGTACAGCGGTGTTGGTTTTGGTTCCGCGTTTCTTTACGTTACCCGAACCTAGATGGCGCCACCATACCGTGGCAGGTTTGCGTTTGGTTTTGTTTTTGCCCGCATTTAAACCTGGCTGTTTTTGTTCTGGGAGAAGAAAATATTCGTTCCCTGAAACAGTGCTCGCTCGACAAATGGGGTCACGTAAGACACCGTTGCTTGCGTCAATCGGCGAGTGTCGTCTGAGACAACCCCAAGCCCCGTAGTGCTGTGAAGTAAACCAAGCATGCTGTGCGCAGTACGAACAGCAGAACGCATCAGTACTTCTATGTTTACATGTGCTTTCGTAATTCCACTGTTTGTCCCCATCTTCTTATTGCTTTTGTAAAGAATGTGCCCTAAATTTAAGCGCAAATCGCTCGTTCGTCTAGTTTGTAAGCTCTACCTAATTTGCGTCTGCTTCTGCCAGCCTCCGCCAATCGCAGAGCTTAGCTCATGTGACATCATAGGTTCTGTTGCGGGAAATGAGCTGGTGGGCCGCATGACCATTCCCGTTTTTCCTAATTATGTAGCTTATTTGAGCGAAGTTTACGTTAAAAGTGGTGTCAGTATGATTCTAACGAGATAATCTTTTGAATGAACCAAACTTGTGTTTTCTCTTCATGGCTCCTTTAAGTGCAGAGCGCTTTAGGGCCGCGCCTTGTCGCCGTAGCCCGCTCGCTGGACCCAAGTAGAACCGGCGTTCCGTCGCAGCCGCTGTCGTAGCGGCGTAGCCCGAGAAGTTTATATAGTCATAAGCGTTCGAAACTCGTGAACCGCTCGCGCTTGTCATACAGAGGAATACTGCTTAATTTATTTTGGAATGACTAGCTCTTGTAACTAACTCAACTCTATTAGAGGCCCGAGGGGGCTGTTTTAACCCAGAAAGGGAAACAAATATAAAAAAAATTACACCATCTTTAGCACGAAGAAAACTATCGGTACATTTGAGGCAAAATATACGTGATTAACCGGCAGCGCCCTAGTTCATTTAGTTGGGAACGCTCGTTGGGATAATTTTTACGATAGTAAGCGAAAAAAAAGTGGCGGTGCAACGCCCGCACGTGCACGAGGAAAAGCAAGCACTAAAAGAACAGAACTCCCGCCGGCGCAGTTTCAGGCAGAGGGCGCGGGAGCACTGCGAAGGCGGGAAATTTGATTTGCATAGGGTGGTAGCAGTGAGCGGATCACGGCGCTACAGCCCGTTATGGCGAATCACTTCCGGCAGCTTTCACATTGAGTGGAACGGCTTTAATTTTTCTTCGCTCCCTTCTATGCGCTGCTTCCCCCTACCTTTGTCGGTATGTAGAGAGAGTAGCTATTTCATCTACAAACAAAACAAATGTATCTCTCCCGTGACTTCTAAATTGTCTCCAACCTGTTTTTTTTTTTCGCGCTTCACCGAGTAATTTACTGCGTGCACGGAAGCACTAGATTTCCTTCCGCGTAGCCACATTAATCCTCGCTATAATATTCTTTTTGTTCAGAAGGTAGGTTATATAGTGGGGTACCGGTTGGCAAGTTTCACTGCTTTAGTTATGTTAGGGCATTTCAGTAACATTCCTAAACACAAGTACGAGAACTGAACAGTTTGTGGTGTGGTAAGTTCTAATGTGTTAAGGGTCCCCCGCAACACCTGACAAACCCTGTCACTCTTTCCGTTCTGCCTGAGAGCTCTTCACAAGCTACACGTAGCGCCATAACAAAGCAGCTCGGCGCGATTATTCGCCACAGCAGGTAGTTCTTCGAATTCTGTCTTTGCTATTGCGATTTTGTTTAAAGTGGCTTATTTATTGCTTATAAAGTGTTTATTGCCTCAAGTGAAGGGCAGCCGGATAGAAGCCGTAATATGATCTGCTTGACGTCATTCAATACCGCCAATAACGCCGAGGCAGCGAAACGGGAAATCTCTTTCGAGCCAGTTTCCAGGTGATTTGATGTACGCTTGATTTGATGTACTTGGCACGCAATCTAAGTACTTGACTTGACATGTTGGCTACACTCTAAAGGCATCAGAGATCTTGAAAACAGTTGGAAAAAATGTTGCAGGGGACCTTGAACTGTTTCTGAAAGAAGATGGTCTACTTTTGTAGCTCTTCTTTCAAACACAAAGTTCTGTAGTTTCTACAATTTTTTGGTGTTATTAGTTTGCTGTCATTACAAAAATGAATTAACTATGTATTGTGTAGATTTTGGCAATGAAAATTTGGGTTAATACTACCGGGGACTACGAAGTTTGGAGCAGTGCTTGACTTTAATAAAAAAACGGTGCTGGATAGCCGAAACGTGAAGAACGATTATTTTTTTGACTGACAGGCATGTCTTTCTTGTTTCGAATTGCACTAGGGCTATACTTCGGCCTGAAGTTCCGGTAAGACACTCAAGAACACATCCTGCAACACAAACTTTTGTTTCCAGTGGAATGCCCACGCATGTCACATAACGACGGTCGCCAACTAGGAGTTGAATCACTGATTGAAGATGATTAACCAAAATTCTGGTAAATAGCTGGTAATCATAATCGCATGAAGAAGTTGTACAATATCCTTCCAATTACCGCAGTTTTTGAGAATCACTACGCTTATGGACAAAGATCGTGTGACCTTTGTAAAACGTACGTGCGAATACCCTGAGTCTGTACGCCTCGCGATAAACTTGAAGTGGAAATGGAAACAGACTGACTACAAGTGGTTTGTTCTTCTGGACCCTCTGATATCCTCTTCTCCGCAATTACAACAAGCGGTGAAACGTGAAGCGTACAAGAGTGCTAGTACTTCAGAATTCTTTTGTGCAAAAAAAAAAGAACATATGTAGATTTTTGCGAAAATTGTCTTCACACGTTGCCTCCTTTTTGCCACAACTTCGCGATAACGCAAAGCGGGCAACGAAGGGGCCACGAAGAGGAATACTGCTAAGTTTATTTTGGAACAACTAGCTCTTGTAACTAACTCAACTCTATTAGAGGCGCGAGGGGGCTGTTTTAACCCAGAAAAGGAAACAAATATAAAAAATTACACCATCTTCGCGTGGGGAACCCCGATGAGGATGCGAAGCATCGTGGCGGTTCCGTGTGGTTCCATTGTGTTGCCGTTATGTTGAGTTATCTGGTGTTTACTAGCGCCAAAAGGGAATTCCGCGTCCGGGTCCACACCGGTGGCAAAGGCACGCAAGTACTGTTGTGTTACGGTGAGTAGGCGGTGGTTCTCGAGGCGCCGAAGCTCGTCCATCATGTTCTTATCGATGTTGTCGTCTCTGTGGTAGAATCGGTAATCTCCGTCATTGTTGGTGAGGTAAAGGTTGTTGACATTGGTGCACCGGCTGAGAGCAATGTAGTTGGTTGGTTGGTTGGTTGCCTCAGACCATGTCACATACCCACGCGGGGGATTGGCCAAGAAGTTTTGTACCTAATGAGGATGTGACCTATATTATTTTAGATCCCAAAATTTAGGAAAAGGAAATACCAAACAGAATTTTTTGAAATATGTATAATATGAAAGTAGATTCAGGAAGAAAAATGAAATAAGTGCGAACGTTTAGCTGGGCTAGCAGGAAAACCGGCCTGTCGCGGCAACGATAAGAATGGAGGGCAGACACAAAATCCCTGTGGCAGACTCCTAGGGCGGAAGCGCCTAGTGACAGGATCTCGGAACTAGATAGCCGAAGATTAAGGCGTCTAAAGGTTGTACTCCAGATGCGATGCGTCGCATTGGGGAGAATCTGCGGCAATTAAATAGGAAATGTTCTATAGTTTCCAGTTCGTCGCAGACAAGGGCATTGCGGAGATGGAGCCAGACGAGATTTATAAAGATAAAAATTTAGTGGGGGAATTTTGCACCGAAGTTTAGTGATTGCTACCTCGCATAGCCTTGTTTCACAAAACATCGGCTTCCATGCCTGACGAAAGTGGCTATAATCTCTAGAAGATAGAAGGGCGTCTTGCTTATAAGCCTGGAGTAGCTGTAGACGTTTAAATCTCGCCCCCAATGAGAAACTATCATTTGGTAGACCATGTCCGAACCCACACAGCCAAACCCCAAAAGTATGGAACAATGACGGATGTGCATAATTGATCTTTAGATCGGAACATCATAGAAGAGAGCAATTACCTCTCTGCATTGTCTCTCCTTCTCTTCTTGGTGATTCCTAGGGAAATGACGGAGTGTTAACGGAAGCATTGGAGATTCTTTTTGGCCATTGGGATCCTGCCACAACATTACAGAGGTGGGAGGGCGAGAGCAACGTACACGCCCTCCTCTTCGCAGCTTTGTATTCTTCTCCATCTTCATCGGTTCCCCTACGGGAAGATGACGACGGTGGTTGAACGCGAAGCTATCTCGTGATGGATTCTTTGGTTGGCCAATCCCTAGAGACATCCTGCCACAATCAGCATCAGAGGCGCTGCTGACGGGGTCTGGTTGAGCTGCAGGCGCGTGGCGCTTCCCGCCACAGCTTTCCCACGGGAAATTCAACATCCTCCTCTAAAGTTTTCAGTTTGTCGTTTCCGTTGACGTTCAGCTTCGCGTGCCTTTGTTGTATCAGTAGCTTCTTAACGTAGTTTGAATGAGTCAAGGACATAAGGCGCGTTCGTAGCACTTGCTCCTGCGCCGGATTTGTAGCGTAGTGGGAAGAGCACCGCGTACTTCCCGTTGCGGCCAGAGAGTCGTAGGATCGACACCGGGCGCCGCTAGGTATTTTTTTTATAGTGTAGGTGGAGAGGTGCGGACAACGGACGGACGCCGGACTTAGCCCCGAGCAAGAGATGCTTTGCATCCAAAACCTTGAAATTTCATGCTTCATAGAGTGAAAGACGCCACATGGCGTCAGTGGTGACGTAGTAGGGTTAATAGGAATAACCGGGTTATAACCATGTTAACTGTAGGCTAGCTTTCAAGTGCTGCGACGAAATGGGACTAGAGACTCCGCTACAACGGCAAAATCATCTTCCTATGCGCTGGCTATGGTCCGCGGCCGCCAATCGCCCAAACAAGTCCCGGTGACGTCACCAGGGCTCGGAAAAAGGTGGATGATTAGTGGCCACGGCTGGATCTGCTTTTCATAACCTCTAGATTGTTTGTTTGGTGTTTGCGTTGAAATTGGCATCATCAGTCTTGTTTAATAAACCAAACTTGCATTTTGTCTTCATATCTTCTTTGGCAAAAGTTCTGTCCTGGAGGCAATAGAATGGTTTCACAACCGCATCCTCTGACAAAGAATTGAACCACCAAGCCAGATCAGCGGTTGCGATGACTGTTCAAGCACGACAAATTACGTCCACAAACATTGCTCCAGGCTTACGCAGGAAAAAAAAAAAAGCTTCATTTCGGTCCCATGAGGGCCGCTGGCGAAACTTGTGGCAGCGCCCTCGATTTGCCGCGAAGCGTCTGAGTTAAGTCAACAAACCGAGCGGCGCCATATGGGAAACGGCGAGGTTGCTTTTTAAAGCCGCAGCCTCATTGCCGTTGTCTGCGGCCGTTCGCAAAACAAGGTGGCGTGTTTTGGCCCGTTGTGGCATCAAAATGCAAAACGGCAAGAGTAGCGTGGGCGCCACTCATTTCTATTTCCGCGAACCGAAACGCTTTTGTCGTTCTTTTCCTCCGTTCTTTTTTTTTTTTTTTTTTTGCTCGGACTGGAGCAGAGCAAGGAACCCGCGGCCTGCCTGCTGGATTGAGAACATTCCACCCACTTTTATCGTCTTTTTTTAATACAGGCTCCAATGGATGTTTCACCGCCACCACACCCAAAGGGAGGAATATGATAAATTGGCGGCTCTCGCAAGCCAGAACACGTTGATGCACTGTATATATTACTATTTTTGCCGTCTGAGGTGCCTTTGTTACCCTAAAACGGTGCGAGCTTGCAGCATTCTTTCAATAGTGTCCGGCATGTGCAATCCCGGCAGGTTTTATGAAATTTAACGCATTGTTCGAGGGATATATTGTCGGCAGATATTCCTGTGCTTAGTGCTTGCTGAGGGGCTGCCAGAAACGCTGAGTTAGAAAACCTGCTCACCAGCCTGAATGGCGATGGACTTCAGAGGAGGGTATTCCATAGTACCGTTAACAATAATTATTTGGTGAACCATCATTTGGGTGATGTGTTGGGGGCTTTTCTTTTCATTTTTTTGTTGTCAAAAATCTTTACAATCCGGTGTGAGATGTGAAGATATTTTTTTTTCCTGCCGGAACGACTGTGCGATTTTTCTATGTGTACTAAATTGGCACGTTCGGCTGGATGACGTTCATAACGCTGTTCTAAACAAACCCTGCGAGTGTTTGCAAAAAAGTAACATTTTTGTTTCTGTGAATATTACTATTGTGGAAAGGGGATATCCTTCCGCAAACCGCTGAAGCTATTTTATGACGAAGTCAAGTCAGAATATTCTTGTAAAGATCTGCATGTCCGTTTTTCTTTTTTTGCTTTGTATCACAACCAGGAAGGCGATGAAGCATTTTAGCGCAATGTTTTTCACGTGTCTCACAATTCTCATGGCTCCAAATACCCCGTCAATAATTCGGCGCGGCGAGGGGCTGACAATACCTATTTCATTGAAATCATTAGTATCCTTAAGAAAAGAGCATAAATCATTGCAATGGCTGTCTGAGATATGCGAAGTATCTTTATTAATACCTACAGACGTCACTTAAAAAGTCCGGTTCGCCGTAGTGCCTGGGTGCTTGGCCGTGGGCCACGTCTCCAGAAAATCCAGTGCCGCCTCTTGCGACCACGTGACATGTCGTTTTTCTTAAGTTAGCGGTGAACTGGTGGGGTCAACTTAATCTGGGCGGTGTAACCCACGCAAACTTCGTTATTGAGCCTCTCGAACTGACAGGGCAAACCAGTGTCGTCTACAGCGACCCTGTCTATGTCTACGATGCAGCAGATCGCCTCCGGCGTCAGACCGGGCGTAGGCCAAGAAATTTAAGCGCACGGAAAAATTCATTAAAAAATTGGCCGCGTATCTCCTCCTTCCGTTGCAAATGTCGACGAAAACGATAGTCGACTGAAGCACCTGCCAAGTAAATGCCTCCCTTCTCTTTCCCGCTCTCCTCTCATTCTGTTCCTCTCTCGTGTCGTTCCTCCCAGGTAACACGCTAGAGCTTTGCCAAGTCAATTTAAATTTACCGCGTTCCGCAGCTCCAGGCCGGGTGCCTCGATGCCAGCTCTGCCATACGGCAGAGACGCGCGTGAATCGAGGCACCCTACTCCGACGTTTATAGAACCACGTTTCCCTTCTCCGTGTGCGATGGAAGCGGAACGTGGAAACTTTGTAATAGAACCTTCCGTTGCTGTTGCCGTTTGATTTCTTAAAATGCCGCCAGAAGCTATAGTAGCGCGGACAGCAGCAGGTATCGGAGAGAGTTTTTTTTCTGCAGTTGATGTAGAATTTCATTTGCGACCACAAAAAACTATACATCCTTGAAAGGAACAGTGTAAATATCACTTATGTATTGAATTTCTGCCTTATATTTGCGCAATTTCCTGTTCTTGTTCAACAATGTTGACAAGTATGAACATTGCCACCGGACTTAGCCGTAAGATTTGGCTCTGGGTATATAACCCTATTGTGCTTCTTCAGTTTCACTTTGGCCGGGAGGTTTAATTGAGTTACAGACGGACGTGCCGTCCGAAATTTCTGCGTTTAAGTAGCCCAAGAAAGACTATCGTCTTAAGTAATATATAGATGTCCTAGGGCCTGCATGTTTTGACACAGAACGGATTTTATTGTGCCATGGGAAAATCTCTTTCCAGCAATGCATTTGTCTGTAAATGTGAAGCAGACTTTACGGGGATGGGGTGTAGGCTTAGTCTTCAATTTAAGCTGGCTCACTCACGATGAAGCATGCGCAGGGAAGCATGGCCACCTACGGAAGCAGTGTGGTTGCAGCCCGGCTTTATTCTCTTCACGGCCGCCGCCTCTTTCCCGAGTAGTGCATACCCTTCACCACGTGCGGCGTCTCTCCTCCTCCCCCTTCCCCGCGTGACATTGCGCAATGCCGCGCTCTTTTCGGCGGCCACGTGTGCAGGGCACTAGAGTCGTTATTGACCCACGACCACTGCCAGGAGGACTTCCCAGGGGGGCCCTAAGTCCTGGTACACAAAATAAGAACCCGGGCGGCTCTTACGGAGGATGTGCTCGCAAAATGGCGGGCATACGTTCCCAACGCTCAAGACACCTGAGAGAACCCCCGAGAACTCCAACGAGACGGCTATCGTGACCTGCTCCTCGTGTCACGCGCCAACAAGGCCCACAATGCAGCACATGCTGTGGGAGTGCTCGGGGCTCGCGGCGGAGAGAAGAGCCCATCTGCCGCCGTACATCAAGACCCTCCAGGAGTGGGCATCGCCTTCTCTGGGCTGGGTTCACCCAAAAGTGACTGTTGTGTCCCTGGGGATTTTCGCTACCACGGGGATACACAAGAGGATGTAGACGCTCTCACCTTCCTTACCGCCTGCCCCATCCCTGGCTAGACCTTGAGTCCCCCTTTCCGAATAAAGAACTATAATAATAATGATTGTCTCTACCCATCAATCGTGCCTGTTCTTAGTCACTGATATAGATATCAGGCCACTGTCTTTATAATTCAACACAGCAAATCCCCATCATAGCTAAACTTCAACATAGCAAACCCCACCATGGTAGTAGTCCTGGCTCGCTGGACTTCCCGCTTCACAGGGTGGAACGACTCCGATGTTTTTATGGTTTAGTTTTGTTTTGTTAGGCAGGGCATGTCTCGTTTCAGGCAGTCGTTTGCACATTGTTTTTCTTCCTGCGTTTGCCGAAGATTTGCCTTGCGCTAAAGTGTTGACACATACAAGTCGTGATAACACTTCTAGTAGTTAGTAAATGTCATACCTACATATACTTCGCGTTGACGCTGTTTGTTAAGCCAGAGATTCCTTTGCAAGGCGCGCTGAAAATGGCTTAAAACGGCTTAAAATAAGGCGCTACAAGTGCGTCGCAGAACGACAATGCCGGGTTTCACCAAGACATGCTTCGCATCTAAAAAAACTGTGTTCGCAAAAAAACAAAATGAGCAGCAAGTATACCGCTGCTCGTCCAAAATCAGTCCGAGCAGCAGACGAGTCTAATGCCGTGGTAGACGAAAAGGAATCGCGAGGCCAATCCGGACGGGGCCACGTCGTCGGGCCACGAAATGAGTGGCGAGGAGGAGAGGCCGCTGCTTTCCCCGCCGTTGCCGGAGCGGCGTCGATCGACGTTGTCATGCCGAGATGGGATTGTTGACATGGGCTGCCTTCGGAGGCCATCGATTGCGAGCCACCTGTAAAGGACACTCGTGTCCAGGCGCTGGCCACTCGAACAGGCGCAGCAAACACGGCGCACAAGTCGGCGCAATGCTGCACTGCCTGCCCGCCGAGTGGCCTGCACAAGCCGTCAGGACGAGCCCAATGAGCGGCTGCGCAACCGCGAAAGTTCGACCTCCCCCGGTTGCGTAGTCACCAAGGGGTTCAGCTGCAACGCGCGAGGTCGCCGTTTCGATTGCTGGCCGCGCCGGCTGCATTTCCTTTGCGACGCGAGAGAAAACCGAAGCGTTGGGCTAATAACGTTTAGGGGCATACTCGTGTGCTCTGGGGGCTAACAACACACCCGGCGTTTCGTCATCGCCCAACAAATCCCACTTGCGTTTAAGGAAGTAGACCATCTTGATCATCAATTTCGATTACCCGTGCAGCTTAAAATATCCTTCAGGCTTCTCGCCGCTGTGGCCAGTGCGGTACGATGCATCGGTACCTGAAAGCATAAGTTCACTCAGGTGCCCTGGCAAGGATAAGATATTTGCTTACTTCTCAAAATACGTCCCAAAGGGGTAACATGCTTGGTACACATTTCGTTTCCTGGTATTGCCGGTCCACCTTCCGATGTGTTTGACGTTGCGGCACTACGTCATGCATTGATGGGCTCCACGAGAAGGAAGCTATAGAGAGAAGGCTGTCCAGGCTCCATCTACGGGGCATTGCGTCATGACGGAAAATAAAACAGCTCAAACGGCGAGACGAGACAGAGGAGTGCAGCACTGCTTTCCTCTGGCGTTGTTCTTTTGCGCTCTTTTATTGAATGCTTAAAAATTTCTACGCGGACCCAGCGCAGAAACCTGTCTGTTGGTCTGTGAAACTTGATGTGCCTCACTTCAGCAATGCCAAAATGATAAAAATAAAAATTAAAACCGTTCCACTCAACGTGAAAGCTGTCGGAAGTGCACAGCAGTGATTCGCCATAATGGGATGTAGCGCCGTCATCCGCTCACTGCTAGCACCCAATTCAAATCAAATTACCCGCCTTCGCAGTGCTCGCGCGCCCCCTGCCTGAAAGTGCGCCAGCGGGAGTTCTGTTCTTTTTGTGCTTGCTTTTCCTCCCGCACGTGCCGGCGTTGCACTGCCACTTTTTTTTTCGTTTGCTATCATAAAAATAAACCAACGAGCGCTCCTAACTAAACGAACGCGGGCGCTGCCGGTTAATTACGTATATTTTGCCTCAAATGTACCTGCAGTTTTTCTTTTACGCTAAACAATGGTGAGATGTATGACAATGCCCGCGGTTCACGAGTTTCCAACGCTTATGGCTACAAGCGTTGAAAGCTCCAACGCTTATCGGGTTCGCTTGCGAGTCTTCCGCCGATGTGGGCCACAGCTCACAGCTCACGCTCACTGCAGCTAGTTGCGGCAAGACCACTAATTCTTGCTACGGTGACACTGTTTCTACAGACGCTGCGGGCCAACCGTGGCTGCGGACGAATTTTCAATGCCCGCGCATTTTTTTAAGTGCAGACACCTTAAGGTCTCGCCTTGTCGTCGCAGCTCGCTGTAACGTCGATGTCAAGCGACTGCCGGAATCGCGCGCCGCAGCGAGATAACGCACCCAAGCAGAGCCCGCCGTGGCGTCGTAGCGGCGTCCCGCAGAGCCTTCCTGCCAAGCGGTTTAAATAGTGATAACCATTCCAAACTCGTGAACCGCTGGCGCTTGTCATACATGTCCCTGCTGTTTAGTGCAAAAGAAACTGCAGGTGAACATCAGGAAGATTCTGAATGTTAGGCTTAGCAAAAAAAAAAAAAAACGGACACGGATGTTGGCAGACGAGACAGACGCGAACGCGGGCAGCATCCGCGTTCATGTAGTTCTGAACGCTCGTGGGTTTGGTATTTACGATAGTAGCGCAAAAATTGGTAGTGCAGCGCCGGCACGTGTGGGAGGAAAAGCAAGCACAAAAATAACAGTACTTCCGCTAGCGCTGTTTCAGGAAAAGGGCGCGCTTGTACTGCGGAGGCGGAAATTTGAATTGCATTGGGTGATAGCAGTAAGCGGATAAAGGCTCTACAGCTCATTATGGCGAATCACTCCTCCGCACTTCCTACAGCTTTCACCTTGAGTAAAATGGGTTTATTTTTGTCGGTTCTATTTTTTCTGATGTACGGTTATGGAGCGTCTTCCAACCGATTGGAATGCAGCGCGCGCCGAGTGTTACACTGTATTTTATTTTTCCCAGTGCACTCTATGGAACAGCTCGCGTGGGTGTTTTTGCAGCGAAGCTGCATACGGATGGAATCGGGATTTAATGACGACCGAGCGGAAAGACGCAATGTGGAAAAGCCAGCGTACAAAGACACAGCATACATCGATAAGGTCCGAGGGCTTTCGTATTTAGGGAGTCGTCAAGGGACAGCCGTCACACAGAAGGGACGTCTCAGAGGCAGTCGAAACAGCGTGTTTATTCTAGCGGCAACCCAGAACTCCAGCACCAGTAGGGATGATGAGGATGGGTATGAGAAATAGATGCGATACGGAATGATGATGATAATGGTCATGTGAAGCAGACGAAGTTCAAGGTGAGTTGGATTCAACAGTGCTAGGCACTTTCCACGTGCCCTTGAAGTGGGCAGTGGCGCAGCGCACAGATTTTCGCTCACAATATTTCGATATGAAGTGCTTGCTTATTTGGTCCCTAAAAATGTCTTTTTGGCTTTTCATTTGTGTTTGGAAGTGAAGCGGACTTTAACACAATCGCTGTAAGCTTGTTCAGCTTAGACAAGGCCAATCTTACACCGATAATGCCCTAATGCCTTAATGTTTGGATATAGGACGGCCTATATTGCCCCTGATTCCCAGCAATGCGTATGCGTTTAGAAGTAAAGCCAGCGTTAAAAGCTTCGTGTTTGTATGCTGGCTCTTCAAATTTGTAAGTTGTGCAGTGAAGCCTACTCATAAAGAAAAATGTTATGCGAACGGGGACCGATCGCATTGACGATAGCGTAACCGCCAACGGCGTGCCGGCACTAATGTGGCGTCCGACGAGCGTACCTGCGAGACGGCACATAAGCGACGAGCTATAACCGCCGACGCATAGCGAAGTATCGAAGACCAGCACAAGACGAGGGGCAGAAACACAGAAGACGACACACAGAGCACTCTGTGACTTCTGTGCCTTCCCCATGTAAGTGCCTCCCCCATTGTGTCTCCTGTGTTTCTATCCCTCGTTTTGTGCTCCGCTTCGATACTCCGCTATGTACCAACTCGCCCAAACCAATGCTCTGCCGACGACGCATATCGTGAGTCAGAGAATGCCGCAAAGCGCCTTCGGTCCTCAGGTGCCAAGCTGGAGCGTACGCCAGCATCTAAAGACACTTTCTTCATCGTCGTTTCGGTCAGAGCTGCAGCGTGTGTGACAGAATGGGGCTCGATAGCGGCCTTCACGCGGACACGAAAGTCAGACACACACTGACCGGAGAAGCACCGAGTTAACACCTGCAGGTGCACGCAGCTTCGCTAGACAGCCACCTCTAAGAGACTTTAAGGGCTGGTGAGTCTCAACAGCACAGCTGGCTAGGCCGAGCTTTGTCCATCCGTCACACCAAAATCCTCGAAGCCTCAGCAAAAAAAAAATTGCCCGCGTATCTGCTCTTTTATTGCAAATGTCGACAAAAGACAATAGTCTTTATCGACTTTTGCCAAGTAAAAACCTCCCTTCGCTTTCCCGCTCACCTCTCATGGTTTTCCTCTTGCTTCACGCTCCTTCCAAGGTAAAGACGCCAAAGGTTTGCTTAAATCATTTTAAATTTACCGCGTTCCACCTCTCCAGGCCGGGTGTCTCAATGCCAACGCTGCCGTACGGCGTAGACGCTCGTGAATCGAGGCGCCCTACTTCAACGTTTATAGAACCGCGTTTCCCTACTCCACGTGTGTTGCAAACAGAACGTGGAACCTATCTAGTGGAACCTTTCGTAACTGTTGCCGGTTGATTTCTTAAAATGGCGCAAGAAGCTATAGTGGCGCGGGCGATGGCAGAATGAATTTTTTTTCTGCAGTTTATGAAGTATTTAATTTCGCAAAAATCAAGCATGTATGACTTTTTATAAACGATCAGTGCAAATATCACTGCTGTACTAATCTTATATTTGCGTAATGTCTTGTTCTTGTTCAACAATGTTGACAATTATGAACATTACACCGGACTTGGACGGGTAGATTTAGTTGTGACTATATAAGACTATTGCGCAGGCATTGTTTTACTTTGGCCGGGTGGCTGAATCGGGCCACAGACAGACAGACATACATACAGACAGACCAAATTTCTGTGTTTAAGTAGCCCAAGAAAGGCTATCGTCTTTAAAAAATGCGGTTATCCTGGGAATCGACCCCGTGGCCTTCACGGCGTGATACCGGAACCTAACCATGGGGCCACCTCAAAGGCTCGAGAGGAACGGGGTTATCAGCGGCGGGGAACAATACCATGTGCAGCCACTTCAACAGGAAAAAGAAAACACCTTTTTGGTCTGAATTGAAGCTGGGTTCCTCGCGTTATATAACCGCCGCCTATCCGATTGAGCTATCGCCGCATTCCGGGCACGCAGCATATCATTTGGGTTCGTAGCCCGGGCGTTGGCTTTGGACTTGGCCGCAGGTTCTAGCGCGTGTCAACGCGGTCCACTTTGGGAGAGCTGTGAAAGCCTGTGGTCGAAACGATCCAGGCCTGTGAGTCGTTGAGGATTTTCAGCGGCAAGATCGGAAAAAATTACGCCCACCTCCCCTCGCGGAAACCCTGGTGTGATGCGACGCTGAAGGGGGTTCCATTGGCGTTTCCGTTGGGTCGATTAGTCGAATTGCGTGAAACGCGTAGTGAACGTCCATTGCGTTTTCCATCACATCGTTGGGTTCCCGCGAGGGGAGGTGGGCGTAATTTTCACTTTTGACCATGCATACATGCAAATGAAAGTCGTTTAGGCGTTGTTTAGGAGGTACGGTCGCATCAAGCAATCGTCGGGTACCGCAAGAGAGCAAGCGCAAGTGCAAGCGCGGACGACCGTCGACTGAGACGGGGGGGAGCGCCCGAAGGAGAGGAGACCGCGGAGAGAGAGAGTACTGCACATGCGCACAGTGCGCAGCCGCGCGCACCGCAGATGTTGGGAGAGAGTGTTCGCTATCGGAGAGAGGAGAGGAGGCGAGCGGAGGAGAGACGCAGCTGTGCGGACGCGGACGACGGACGCACGCAGGACAGGGCCGCCGGCAAGAGATGCTCCTCTCAGCGTCGCATCTAATAAACGTGAGATGCAACAGCAGGGTGTCCAACGAAGGGAAAGGGGCCGCCAGCTCGCCTGCTTCTCCAACCTTGCACCACTAGGGCAAGCTGCGGCAATTTTTTTTCCTTCTAGTGCGCGGTATGATGCAGTGCGCGTCAAGTGTTTCTTCAGGTTTACTTTTTTTTTTTCTGATGCACGCGCACCTATTGAACGCGTCACAACCAACGGGCATTAAGCGCACGATGAGTATTACCTGTTTCGGACGCGTTTTGCAGACGCCAGTCTGGTGCACGCTTTTGCCAACTTATACATAGCGCTCTCGCGTTGAAACATTGTGCCAACTTTCTGTTCAACCAGAAAGTGCTGACGACGCATTAATTATTCAACATGTGACGGGTTCGTTCCGAGCACGCGAACACAGCTCGCCGTCCTCTTTCCGTGTGGGTTACGACTGCTTATCGGTTATGGCATAATTCCCTCTTGCCTTTGGTGTCCTTAGCTTTGTAAAGGCGTCTTCGCGCCTTTTTCACCTGGTTAGGCAGCCCTTATTACGGTGGTTTTGCTCTGTAGATACCGTTTTTTGTCTCATGCAATTTCTCGTTGTAATAGAGCGGTGTAAAACATGGCCTTCTGTTTCTCCTGCATTCCGTGCGTATAACGACGAGAACAGTGAGTTAAATTTAACTTATGAAGGTCATCACTTTTTTTTTTTGAAGTTTGCAAAATTCCAGAGCTACCTTCTAAATACCGCAATAGAGGCTTCTGATGTCTATCGTTTTCACTAAGGGGGGCCTCTAAATCACACAGTCAAAGTAGAATTCTTACACAATATCAGCGAAACTTGCGGGCTTTACTTTGACGCTCGTTTGAGCAATATCTAAGAAGGTCAATTCGTTGTTGTGATCGTTTTGTCACAGTCGTGGAAGTGTTTGCCTTACTTTTCAAGCTAAAGTAACCCTACTTCGACTCAAGGAAACGGGTTAGTGTTTAATGTGGTGCTTATAGCCTCGCATGCATTTATAAATTATTCCGTTCCGAACTGCGACACCTTTCAAATATGCTGTACGCACAGCCTGAAGGCTGCGGCGAAAATCTCATTATAATGAACGAACACTTTCCGACGCCTGCTTTCCTAACCTTGGCTGGCAGCGTTTTCACAGAAAGGGAAAGTGTTACACTCATACCCCTAAATCACGCAGAAACAAAACGCTGCGTCGGCGCCCCCGCCAGACAAGCCGAGGCAATCGTTAACCGTTCTTTCTACCATCATCGGCGGTTATTGGTCTTAACCAGTCGGCGAATGAACCAAAATTTTTGCACGAACTATTTGCTATTTGTTGGCAGACAAAAACTTAGGGTTGGATTTTTCTTGTTGTTTCCGGCACAGTTTGCAGTTGTCTCCAGTTTACCTGAAGTAACGGCGGTACGGAGACATTTGTTGTGTCTGCGGGTGTTAGCTGATATCAGTAGTGAAAACAATGTTGCGTCACCAGCTGATCAATACGCGACAAGTTAGCCATCGATGGAGCATATCGCGTGAGCGCCGCAACCATCCACTAGTCTCCTGCACCCGCGTCGACAATACGCACTCATTCTGCACACGGACGACGGGGCATTTTGTAATCTCCACCAACGCTTTTTATAAGTTAAGAATTTGTGCGCTGGGGTCCGTTTACTATTTTATATAGCTATTTAGTAAAGATGTTATGACTGTTTTTATATAGCTGCAGTGGGACTTTAACCATAGTAGCTTGGTGGAAACTTCTTACAGGCTGGATGATTTACCAGTCACACAATTGCATTTTTTTCCTTACAAGAGCAAAATACACATAGCAATTTAAAATTTTTGATAAAATTTCTTGTTCATTCTACGGCCACAAACAGCATAATATGGTGCATACCACAATTTTGTGTTCAGGTGGAATGCATTTTTCCCCCAGTTTAACCCGGGGTATTATGAATGTAACATCGTTTTTGTTTGAATATGCACTAACGTGTAGAGTGAAATATGGGCGCAGTCTGTCCGAACAAAAAGAAAAAAAGGGGGTAAAGGAGCGTTCATTGCTTTGTATTGGCCGACTCTACACACTTTTCATGGCGCTGAAAGGAAATCCTCGGGGACTCGCGTGCAGGGCCTGCTTTTCAAAATTCCACCAGTCAGAGTACGAAATCGCGTTAGATGACGTGCAAGTCAACGTCAAATTGTGCGCTACATGAACAACATATACATTTTGAATCTGAATTTGAATTCTTTATTATTTCCAACGGTGTTGAATACAATCAAGTTAGTATACATACAAGGGTCCCCTAGTCAACAGACTGCAACGCGACCCTTGAATAATTATTGCAAAATAGAAAATACACAGAAGCAGCAAAACCAAACAAACAGTAACTAAAAACAAATAACTAAAAAGAATGAACACTGCTTAGAGAGTGCTAAAGTACAATAAGAAAAAGCGAAAGAACTCGGCTTAACAAAATATAAATCAAAAATAGGTTTTGCAGATTAGTAGCTCAATACTAATACACACAAGTAAAAAAGGTTATAGCGAAATAATACACAAACAAGACACTTGCTCTATACATACAATCTATCTCGAAACTCGGGAAGCTTTGGTAATGGAATAAATAGTAACATAACAATACAGATTAAAAAACAAAGCGTTAATCTATGCAACAAAAAAATTACCATGTATGTGAAGGAAAAGAATGACGATACAGATTTTAGTTCTGCCGAAAATATATTTCAGAATGAGATAGCAGAAAGCGCGGATGTCATTTGACCATAGTTTGTACGGAACTATGGGTAATAAGTAATTTTAGTTGGCCGCAAATCTGGTGGAGTTGTTATTTTGTAATAGCTGTGTCTCAGTAAATTGCTACGATAAACTATTAGCACGTACGTTGAAACAAAAACGTGGCTGCGTTATAATAGAATAAGGTTCTGACCGATAAGACATTATTCTGTTGAAGCAAAACACAAGCGTTAGCACGGAGAGAGCTATTAGTAACGATACGAATAGACTGATTTTGATTATGTTGTAACACTGCCAGATGACAATCATAAGTGTTACCCCATGCAACAATACCATATGTGATGTGACTATGTACGAAAGCAAAATAAAGCGACAGAAGGGCTTGTCGGGAAAAAATGGGCGGGACTTTATGAGTGCTGAAATGCCAAAAGCCGTCTTAATTTTAAGGTTATCAATGTGTTTAGTAAATTGAAAATGCGAGTCGATGAACACTTCAAGAAAAAAGGACACTGTCACATGGGGTTATGGTGTTCGAACGCAGTGAAGTGGTTGGAACATACGATACGCGCATTTGGGGTGGTCTAAAATCATAAATTTAGTTTTTGGCGGATTTATTATTAAGCGGTTGATGAGGCACCATTTATTTACCTTAGTCAAAATATTTAGGTTAGACGTAAGAATGGACAAAGATTTATCAGCAGAAGATAATGTGGTGTCGTCAGCATACAGAACACAGTGTTAGGCATTAATACTGTCAGAAAGGTCATTGAACAGTAAAGGACCTAAACTAGAACCTTGCGGCACGCCTTGATTTATCATTGTAGTATTAGAATACGCATTACTAACACAAACACTGCCTTCTCTGTCTATAAGAAACTTTTTTGGGAAATTTAAAACTGGTCCGGTTAAACCATAGGATTCAAGTTTGTGGTACAGAATATCGTGATTAATAGTATCAAAAGCTTTAGCAAAGTCTAAAAAAACGGATCCTACGAACATACCCAAGTCAAGAGATTTTTAATAAAATCAGTTACAGACAAAAGTGCAAGATTAGTGGAACTGCCAGAACGAAAACCAAATTGACAGGACCTAAGAATGTTGAATTTAGTTAGATAGTTATTTAGTCGATAAGAAAATAACTTTTCGATTACTTTACTAAGAGATGAAAGGATTGAAATAGGCCTGTAGTTAGATATCACTTAGATGTAGAGTTAGGTAGCTAGGTACTTAGGTAGTCAGGTTAGATGTAGTGAGGTACTTGTCTCCTTTCTTAAAAACAGGAATAATGTTAGCACGCTTTAGAAAGCTTGGGAAAATGCCGAGAGGGAAAATGTTATTGATACTGATGGAGAGCAGAACAGAAATACATTGAGCAACAAGCTTTAGGTGGTATGCACAGACGTTATCTAAATCAGCCCAAGCATCCTTAAGGGTAAGAAGCGTGGCACAAACTTCATCGGGGGTGACAGGAAAAAGATAGAAGTTTTGTGATGACTGACACATACTAACATTTGCTACTGATTGGCCTGCTGTAGGAAGATTTGAGAAATAGTCACTGAACGCATTAGCAATATGCATTGGTTGCTGAAAGGTACGACCGTCATGAATAATTTTAGAGATAGGGACATTATACGATGCGTTATTTAGGAAATTATTCAGAAGCTTCCATTGCATTTTTCAATTGTTCTTAAATCTGTTGAATTGGTTGTAGTAGTTGCGCCTTTTTGCGTCTTTTAACATGAGATTTACGATGTTTAATAGTTTTTGTAGCGACTAGCAAGAGCTAAATTGAACGTTTTTTTTTGTTTTCTTATACATATTTTCCTTTTTTCGCATGCATTCCAGTAACCTGTATTGCGCATGAACGTGGAGCAATGCAAGTGTCATGTTAACTGTGCTGCTGGCCCCCACTTGACCTGCGTCTTCCTGATGTAATAAAGGCCTTTCTCCTCCTCCTTCCCAACGGCGGCAGGGAAGGCAGGGTGAGACAAACTTATTGGGCCCTAAGTTCACATCGAGCGCTGCTAAGAAACCTAACTGAACCTAGCAAACCGCTAACCCGAAAATATCTCTCTCCTCTTCCGCCGAGCTACTTGCCTGTAAAGCGTCCACCACAGCACAAACGGAAGCATGGCGGTGAAGCTAACGTTGATGTTGCTGCGAGCTATTCTCGCACTACTCGTTTACTGCTAAGCAGTATACCTCTCTACCAGCCAATAAAATTATCGCTTCGCGTTAGCAGGAAACGCCAGGCTAAATGAAAAGAAACTGCTGGCACCGCCAGGAGTCGAACCCGAATAGAGAACCGGATCGACAGCCCGTCGTCTTACTTAATAAGCTACACCCACACGAGGAGACGGGGAGACAGACGGTGTACTCAATGAGCACAGCGGCAGGTCTACCACCTGATTGATTGATTTATTGATTGATTGTAGTGTTTGAGGCGGCGACGCAACGCAGGCGATGAGGCGCGCCGTAGTGAAGGGCTCCGAATTAATTTTGACCACCTGGCGATCTTTAATGTGCGCTGAAATATTGTACACACGGGCGTTTTTGCTTTTTGCCTCCGCAAGAAAAGCACCCGCCGCGGCCGGGAATCGAACCCGTGACTTCTTGCTTAGCAGCACAACGCCTTAGCCACTGAGCCACCGCGGCGGGGGGGGGGTCTACCACCTACGCTTATTCAAAGCCCTTGTGGAAAGTGCAAACCACATGTTGTATGATAATGGCGTTTACTTGGTTTGATTAGAATTGCACGGAACAGGTTCTTGGGAGGAGGGCGGGGGGGGGGGGAGGGTAAGGGATCCTTTTGGCGGCGACGCATGACACAAGAGTGAGGGGGATCAGTGAGAGAGATGACGCCATAACGCAGCGTGCCACCCTCTCCTTACCCTTCGCCAGACGCTGCTCTCCGTCTTCTTTCTGCCGTCGTGCTGCGCTTGCTCAATCGCTTACGCGGACGCCGCCTCCGCAAAACCCATGTAACGGCTGCCAGAGTTTCTGGTTTTACTCTTTGTAGAGCCACCTGTGTGAATTCAAGTGACGTCACAGGGGTAATTGTCATTTACAGCTTCGCAGTCCAACCGCCTTCACAGCGTAAAAGGAGCCAATTTTTTTTTTTTTTCGTTGCCTCATTTTGCAACACGGCATTAAAGGAATAGAAGGGTAAAAAAAGGAAAGTGATGGGGCAAAGGGGCTTCACACACGACAGAATACTTTATAGGCCAGTCTCCAGCGCGAATGTCTAACAGCTGCTTGTAGAGAGGACCATGCGTCCACCGATAAATATCGGGAGGACGGCCTGGGCGATGTCCTGTGGCTATCATGTACGGGTTCAGGCTGGTTGGAGTCATGGAGGTGGTTCAATGACGTTTCCGCAGTGGAAGCGCCCAATAGGGGCAGATTGCATAAGTCACCGCAAGGCTAGAAGTCCATGTTGCAGGAATAGCAGGTGGCAGGGAAACGACCAGGCGAATTCTCCCGAGCGTGCACCATGGCCTCCCCAGGGAGGGTTAAGCCACCAGGAAGGTCAGTACTCTTACCACAAGCTCCCACTGCCCGCACTACTCACATTGCAGCATTCATTCCTATGAAGATCAGGGAACCCTACTTGCGGATGTATGTGAGGTAAAGCGAGAAATTATCCCTGACCGAAGAGTGCTTCGTATATAGACAAGGTAATCGGGGATAATTCTACCTTATTTTTAGTTATATAAGAGAGCACGTCGCCGAGCGAGTCGACCGCGCACCGACTAAGGCCTAGACCGAGTTCTAGCCACATAGGCCTCGATCGGTGGCATATATTGGCACCTAGCCACTACATGCCACATTATAGAACGTGCAGAAATCATAGCGCCAGGGAATCCAGCGTAAATGCTCACTGCCGGGTTTGCCAATTAAACTTATGTTCTCCCACATTTGCCGAGGGGTGACCTGTAAACATGTGCACGGTGTCAATATGAATGTGTGTACAGCTCCTGTGTACAGCCAAATAAGCATTTTTACTGCACTTACGCTAATGAAAAACAATCGATACACAGCGAAGCTGAAACAAATCTCACCTCCTTTAGTAATGACGTCGCCTGTGTGGCAACATTTAGCGGCTGTGGTTTGTTTCCTTAACGAAGGGGGATGATTAAAAGTTTTCTCATCATTTTACAATCGCGTGCAGAATACGTTGGGGTTATTTTCTGAAAAAGAGCGGCAATGAATGATGCGGCAATGTCGTTTGTCCGTTCACGATTTCTGGCGACTCAGGTTGTAACGGAAGAAATGTGTTGACCGATGATAGCAAGGTTCTTACTTTTGAGACAGCCTAGCCTGATTTATTAAAATTCTGCGGCTTGCAAGAGGTCTGCTTGTTCCTTCCCTGTGGTTTCTCGATATAGGCAGTAACAACAGGTTTTCTTTTCTTCCCTTGGATGCACAGTCGCGACTGATGTTCAAGAATCAAATGTACAACTCTGTACAGTTTTGGAACATAAACTCATGCCGTAAAAGAGGGCATTATGGTGTACAAGAATCTACGATGGCATTTAGAAAGCTTACCGCTCGTAAGTGCACCAAACGGGCACAATTCCTGCGACCGAACGTAGACGGCAGACCAATGACCAACCGCCCTATCGCTGAACAAATTCAGTTCTATTCAGTTCAGCTTATTTCTAGACAGCTCTAGGCCGATTCTGACAACAAGCTGATAATAGGCCCCAGGAACCGATTCCTGACATGGCGTACCATGCATAAACATTGCGTGTATAAAGAATAGGAAGCATTAAAAGAATTACGAGGGTACCAAAATTGTTTACAAGGGGAAAGAAATCACAAATGTCACATAATACACTTGGAATATAGAAGGAAAAATAGCCACAATAAATTTAAAAATAATGGCAAACAGCAACATTTATTAGAAAAGAACAAAAGGCCTATAGAAAATATACATAATATGGTAGATAGTGCAATATTTTATGCATTGATTAACATGAGCAGTAAACTGAAAAATCGGTAGGTAAAGGGGAGCGTGACTTGATTTTATCAGAGCGAGCCTGGTCTGTCTTCGGCTTCAAAACAATAATAATATTCATTATGCCAGCTTACATAATATGCAATAAGAAACACTGACATAACGGCCGACAAAAATGTAACTGTGGGACAGGCCGATACGACATTCAGTTTCCAGGGTTAGAACAAGTTCAACGAAATAAATCCGCAAATTACGTAAATGAAAGCACTTTGTATTTCTTTTAAGGGGCTTAAAATGACGCCAAGATTGTCCTACGTACTCCCGGAGAGCGTCTGAAAAAGGGTTACAAGTGAGCTCCTGCCATTATTCGAACTTAGGTGAATAATCATGTTCCGCTTATGCGCTATTGGCCGGCCCATATGACCTCAGCGTACCCGCAGTTGCTTACACCAGAATTCAAGGCGCCCGCCGCGGTGGCTCAGTGGCTAGGCATTGTACTTGTAATTCCAAAGACGCTGGTTTGATTCCCGGCCGCACGGCCGCTTTTCTTATGGAGGCAAAAAAGCGAAGACGCCTAGTGTTCGAGATTTCGGCACACGTTCGAGATCCGCAAGTAATAAGAATTAATCCGGAGCCCTCTACTACGGCACTTCTCATAGTCTGTGTAGCGTCAGCGCGTTAATCCCCCATAATCAATCAATCAATCAATCAATCAATCAATCAATCAATCATCAATCAATCAATCAATCAATCAATCAATCAATCATCAATCAAATCAATCACAATCAATCAATCAATCAATGAACCAACCAACCATCAATCAAATCAAATCAAATCAATCAATCAATCAATCAATCAATCAATCAATCAATCAATCAATCAATCAATCAGAATTCAAGGCACTTATCGGCGCAGTGCTGCCCGAACGAACTGTTTCCGTGCTCGTGGTTCCTATACTTTGTGTGGGAACCTTTCAATACCTCGTTTCATGTCATTTCATTTTCATTTCATTTATTTTCCCCTCAAGGCCAGGGGCTTTACAGAGGGAGTGGGTGAAAACAACAAAAGGTACAACAAAAGCAGCATGACTGATGGTATACATTATCAGATAGTGCCGGCAAAAACGGTGTCAACTAAGTTCCTTCGGAACTGTAGAGGCTCTGTGATGGCAGCTGTTGGCCCGGGAAGGTGGTTCCAGTCCTGCGATGTCCTGGGTATAAATGACTGCGAACATGTCTTAGTGTGACAATGCATTACTCCTACCTTATGCTGATGATCAATGCGTGAAGAGACATAGGATGGTGAAGGAATGAAGGATGAGCGGAGAACCGGAGTATGGTAAAAACATTTGTGGAAGAAACACAGACGGAAGTACCGGCGACGAGTTGCTAGTTCTGATAAACAAAGTGAGTTTTTCATGCAAGTGACACTCGATGTACGACTATAATTACGGTAGATGAAACGGGCGGCATTATTTTGAACGCGTTCAAGAGAGTTAGTCAGAGTTTCACAGCTGGGGTCCCAAATTGGGGAAGCATATTCAAGTTTTGGGCGGACTAATGTTTTATACAGCAGTGTTTTTAGGGCAACCGGGGCAGTAGAAAAGTTGCGGCGGAGGTAGCCTAGGGTTCGATTGGCATTGTTATTATGTTATCAATTGAACAGACCAGGTGAGATCTGAGGGATATGTGTACTCCCAAATAGCGGTAAGATTGTTACAACTCGAGAATAGATCTGTTAAGGTTATAGGAAGGTAGAGCAGAAGTTTAAAAGTCTTGAAAACACGTAAAATTTTGCACTTGTTAGGGTTTAGTTCCATCTTCCATGTGTTGCATGCCAGACGTGATTGCGTTAATATCTGTTTGCAAAAGTTTAATATCGGTGTCATCATTAGTTCGCGAAAAATAACGCAATCATCCGCGAACAAGTGGATGTTAGACGAAACGCAGCCAGGTAGATCATTCACGTAAATTAAAAATAGTAGGGGACCTAGGACAGAGCCTTGTGAGATGCCAGAATAAACGGGACTGGGTGAAGATTCGTTGATTATTGGCGACTACTACTGTCACTATTAACGAGGACAGATTCAAGCCATGAAAGAAGATTAGCATCAAGGTTTAGTTTACTCAGTTTAAAAAGAAGTAGATTGAGAGAGACTTTATCGAGCGCTTTAGCGAAATCAAGGAATACACAGTCTGCGCATGAGCGGCGGTCCAAAATCAAGTGAAGCTTATGAGTGAATGATAACAGTTGCGTTTCGCACGAGAACGTCTTGCGGAAGCCGTGTTGAGCCGGGGTAAAAAAGGAGTTCGATTCAAGAAAATTTATGACTAGAAAAGATAACATGTTCAAGGATTTTACATGGGATACTTGTTAGTGATATGGGGCGATAATTACAGGGGAATGTCTATTACCGGACTTGTGCAGCGGGACCACCTTCCCGACCTTGAAATCAGCAGGTATTTCGTGGGTGTCCAGGGACTGCTGGAATATTTTAGATAGGGCAACAGAACAACCGGCAACAGTGTTTCTCAGAAATTTTGCTGAAATTAAATCTGGACCTGGACTGGAAGACACTTTCAATGATTCGATTATTTTTGCTACACCACGCGGATCGATTACAATAGGAGTCATTAAGGGGTAATCAAAATTGACGTACATATCGGAGCTGAGCTAACTGTACGAACGAAATTTTTGCAGAATTTCGGTATTAAGGACAAAAGGGCACTCGGTGTCGGGGCACAGACTGTCATTGCTATCTGTTAGTTGTAATACAGTGACTTTTGGCCGGATTAATGACGCTCCAAAATTTATGTGGGTTACTAGCGAGCAACGGTGGTAACGTGTTTTGAAAAAAAAATCGTTTTTGCTTGTTTTACCGCTGAAAATATATTCGGTATTAGCGGCCTTGTACGCGTCCCAACGACAGTCGAGGTTTGACATTTCTTTGCAGCTCGGTATAATCTTTTTTGCGATTTGACAGTCTCTTTAGATAAAAGTTTACCATGGCGTTTTAGTATTTGTTTTGAACTGCGTGAAGGGATATACTTACGAACTAGTTTCATGGACCTTATCTTTGAACGTCTTCCAATTTGCTCCAATGAGTGTTTCCGCGAAGTTTTCTATGAGAATGCATCTACAAATATTGAGAGTTCACTATTTATGGCTTCAAAGTTTGCCCTTGCGTAATCATGAATTACTTTCGTGGTACGCGTGTTTTTAGGAACTGGAAGGTTTATCTCAAATGATAAAGTAAGATGGTCGCTCATTCCGGGTAAATATGCTATCTCCGAGACTACTTCAGGATATGTTGTTAGAATTAGGTCCAGTGTGTTAGCCGTGTCGTTCGTTATTCTAGTTGGCTTAGTGACTATTTGCGAAAAATTAAACAAAGAACAGAGATCTAGGAATTCATTGGTATTCGAGGTTTGCGAACTATATACTGGCTGATCTGATTTCCAGGAAATATTTCGGAAGTTAAAGTCACCCATTAGAAAGATTGGTGCAGAGGGATGTCGCGTAGTGACAATATTAAGAGCGTCGTGCAATTCGGCGTTAAAGGAAGGCGGATACGTTGGCGAGCGGTAGCAGACTGCAAATATGAACTTACGATGGTTTATTTCTACGCATGCCCAAACAGTTTCCAGTTCACTATTGACGTGGATGACATGAGACTGTAGCGATTTCTTGATAGCAAGTAGCACACCACCACCCCGGCGCGAAGTCCGGTCACAGCGATAAATTGAGAAGGATGATACAGCATTAAAGAATTCACTGTCATGAACATTGGAATGAAGCCAAGTTTCAGTTAGAGCGATGATGTCAGCATTGCAAGTGTCAACCTGAGAGTTAAAAGATTCGCGCTTGTTAGTGATGCTTCGAACATTCGCAAGTAGAACGTTAATGCGTGGTGCCAACAAAAATACATCAGCTCCCCTCAATGCATCCTAGCTGTCATTGACAAGTGCTTTCGGCCCATTATCAACATCCAAGGGTGCGCGTGTCACTTCCTTAATGCTGTCCGTTGCCCTGTCGTACATGAAACATTTATTATTTGCAAAAAGCTTGTTGTGCGGTAGTGTGAAGGACAATGGTTGTGGCCGGTTTTTAGCAAACTCTATAAGCTTTCTTCGCGCCAACCGCGTGGCTGGTGAAAAGTCATCCGAAATAGAGACTTCTTGTAGTTTTAGCTTTGGTCGGGTGGAAAATATCTTTTCTTTGAATCTAAAGTTCGCCAGTTTCATAATTCTACCCAATACGCAGAGCATGGGTAGTCCCGGTATACCCACGGCTCAGGGGTGGCCGTCGTGCAGAAAATCACCAGCACCACCACCATCATCATCATCATCATCATTATCACCAGCCTATCTACGTCTACTGCAGGGCAAAGGCCCCTCCCAGTACCCTCCAATTGACCCGGTCCTGTGCTACCTGCGACCAATTTATCCCCGCAAACTTCTTGATCTCATCTGCCCATCTAACTTTCTGCCGCCCCCTGCGACGCTTGCCTTCTCTAGGGATCCACTGTGCTACCCTTAATGACCAACGGTTATCTTGCCTTCACATTACATGTCCTGTCCACGTCCATTTCTTCTTCTTAATTTCTACTAATATGTCCTTAACACGCGTTTTTTCCCTGACCCACTCGGCTCTCTTCTTGTCCTTTAATGTTACACCTATCATCTTCCGTTCCATTGCTCGCTGAGTCGTTCTCAATTTAAGTTGAGCCCTTTTAGTGAGCCTCCAAGTTTCTGCTCCGTAGGTGAGTACCGGTAAGATGCAGCTGTCATACACTTTCTTCTTAAGGGACAATGGTAGGCTGCCATTCATTATCTGAGAATGCCTGCCAAATGCACTCCACCCCATTCTTATCCTTCGAATTTTCTCTGCCTCATCGTTGCGATCCGGGGTCACAACTTGGCCTAGTAGACATTTCGCTGACTACTTCCATGGCCTCGCCACCTATCTCAAACCGCTGTGCTGTCCCGAGGTTATTGATCATTGGTAACGCACTCCCTCACCAGAGCAGGATTGGCCATCCTGGTGTAGTAACGGCCAGAACCTCCCATGAATACGTCAATGAGAAAATCACCGAACGGGGCTAATCTCTGCGGCGAGGTGGCTTACCTTCACTGACATCTCTGCTGCAAAAAAAAAAATAATAAAACCACTACATACACAGAGTAGCGGGCCGCAGCCTTCGCAATCCTCGTGCGGGAGAGAAAAAATAAGGCAAAGAGAGAAAAGAAAAGCCCGTGTTGGTTTGGCCAGCCTCGAACAGGCGAGCTAGTTATACCGCGCTTTAGTTTTCCCACGGTTTATTTGGTTTTCCCACTTGCTGGGCTTCATTTTGTTACAGTATGTGGAGGTTGCCTTCTTCGTGGTAATTTATTGAGGCTAATAGAACTGAATAACACTTGGGTTGATTGACTGTTGTTTACAACAAAATGCTGTTGTACATGCTGTGCTCAGTATTGCCCATGCTACAGGGGCGGGGGCCTTGTCAAGTTGCCATTGGTTGGATTTTTTCTTCCCATCCTCATTTACCAAGGAACTTCAAATAAAATTAAATGAAACATTACAGAAATTAAATGAAAAAAAAACAAAAAGGTTTAATAATAACTCGATGTCACGGGAGAATACCATGGGGGGATTTGATGCAGATTCGTTCTAGGCGCGCTCGCACTTTTCTTCTGATTCATCGATTTCGTTAAGTGGGCTGAAATGAACCTCTCTTATTGTGTTTAATGTGATGCTGTACAAATTCGGGTGCTTGGATCTGTTTCGCTGCCATTTTGTGCGTTATGGTAGAGTCACGCATCACGGCGACATTCTACGCGCCTCTGCGGCAGTGCGCACGCTGGCCTACTCCGTTTGTCCATGGATGTGTTTCTGCGCCTATCGTAGCTTCCCCATATCGGCCCGGTGCTTCTTCTTTCGTGACGTTGCTGATCGCGGAGGCCTTGCATGTGCGCGCACAGAAACACCCGCGTGGCGAGCAATGCAACACGTCTACCGCGCTCCCCCTCTCAGGCGCGGCGCGTGGGATACCACGCCTCCTCCAGAATTTCCCGCTGAGTTATATCTCCTTCTCCCCCTCGCGGCGCTCGCGCTGTACTGTCGTTCGCTCTTCCCCGTTACTTCGCTGTTGCTTCAGAGACAGCACACAGGCTCCAGACACGCGCGCACATTTCTTGTGGCGAACCGTCGTAGTGCTTGGGCACTCAAAATTGGAAGTTAGAAGTTTGTTGTTTGTGGTTTGAGGGGGAAGGAAAGGAAGTGCACTGGGTTGTTCTCACGAGAGATGGGACAGGCTTTTCTGGTCGGCATCTCTAATTTTGACTAAAATTTTATATATAGCTCACTGTGCACAGAGGAAAACACATGGGAAAGTTATTTTGCGGGAAAAAAATTTTCCCTCCCGCAAAAAAATTCCACATCCGTCTCGCCTCAGTGTCGAGTTGAGCGGCTCGTGGAAAGTTTGAAACTTCTGCCACTGTAAGACAGAAGCTACTGCAGATATCGCCTTAGTTCTTTTTTAAAAAAGATTTTGCGTACTTTCAAACGATTTAACGTATTCGTGTTTGGCGTGCACAGAGAATTTCATTTATTAAAAATTCCCAAACTCGAAAAAGTTTTCAAGATTGCCAAAATGTTGGGCGTTTTACCTTTGGATCTAAATGAGCTGAGGACTTCCCATTTTTAGTGTTATTATTCTATCCTTGTTCAATCTTCGTGGCAATTTTAGTCTATATAGTCAAGACGGTTCAATTTAAAAAAAAAAAGCGTCGTACTGCACTAGGTAAAACCTTTTGGTGTATTCGAAAAGCCAATTAAAAAAAAGGCCACCTTCGATTTTTTTAAGCTTTCACAAAGTCAAGCCAAGGTTGCTCTCTGCAAAAACATGTTGCACTATTTTTGTTGTTTTGCCGATATAAAGCGCCAAATTGGGCCTTATAGCAGTATTGCGGTGACATACTCAAGGGGTTTGTAAGAAGCTAATGACAGCATGTCGGGCGAGCAATGGCTGTTACGAAGAGAAAAGCATTTAAGAAACATTGCGGTGAGCATGCTGTGTTGAAAGTGGACGTGTATAGAGCAGATTGCACCTAAATCTCATGTTGAAGCTCCGGCTTCGGAGCCCATGTTTGGTTCTGTGTATAAGTATCGAGTTGTCACGTCTCAACTGCGTAATTTGAAATTTGAGACCTGCCCTTTTTACGTCGGCTCGATTTTAATGATTGCCGTACTATTTTTGTTATGAAATACAATGAAGCCATGGAGCGATACAAAATTGTCTTTAATGAACCAAGACTGGCAAATTAGCCTGACGTTCGAACGCTATGCATTTCAGTTGTCTGATCGGGGTACTCACCGCTCTCTTCGAACTTCGGGAATAACACCCGAAGGACAGTTGTCCGTTCTTTCAAAAAAGTTGACTCCACGTGAACTGGTTTCCGAGGATCTCTGTGGCACCATACGCTAGTACAGATCACATAGCACCGACGAGGCCGTACGTCTTACTGTCGTTCACTTGAGCATGAAGCAGGATGGCCAATACAGTGTTAGCGGCAAGCAAAGCAAAATATTGCACATAGTATCATGGGCTGCCGTGCGGCGGAGAAATAACCCAAAATTTCTGCTTTCGTGGGCAGGAAACTTTTGCTCCACTGTTTACGTGCTGTTTAGTCGGCTCAACGGTATCTTATGTTCTAATATCCAGATCTTTGGCGCTCTCCTTTTTGATACAACCTTTTTCCTTATGCCCTCATAAATAATCCGTACAAAGCACGTGCTGCTCACCACTCTCGGGCCATCGAACCTCCTGTGGCTCCTCGATGTGCGTAAATTGCAACAAGGAAATAATCAGGCACAAACTGTTTCTAGCTGGGGAGGTTCTTTAAAGCTGCCTCTTGTTATCGCTCACGGTGGCTAAGGTCATGCTTATATGTTTTGTTTGGTACTTTTTATTTTGCTGTGAAGCCTGAGGTCATATCCTACTGAAAATAAGCAAGAAGTTCAGTCGCCCTCCTTCAGTACTTATTTATTTCCGTCGGAACGCTTCCCTCGACGCCGCAAGTCCACTCAGCTCGCGCATAGGCTGTGCTCCCCGACCGCTCCCGAGAGGTCCCGATCTCATCTTACCGTCTCTGTATATGCGAGTGGGCCTGCACAGCGCGCGCACGAAGACAGTGAGCAGTGCGTGAAGAGACGCATCCCGAATAGCGAGTGCGCTGGCTTGAATGATCCACTTCGGGTGCTTTTCTAAAACTTGTTATAATGGTGGGTACTTCGTTTACAATTACGTTCAACAAAGCATGCTCGCCGCAATGTTTGTTTAATAATTTTTTTTCTTTGTAACGGCTATTTCTTGCGGTACATTGCGGTCATAAGCTGCTTACAAACCACTTGAGTATGTAACCCTTATACTGCTAAGAAGGCCACATTTGGGGCTTTGTAGCTGAAAAACAACAAAAATATTGCGACATGCTTTTGAGGTAGGTGGTAGCGAGTAACCTTGTCTTTAATTTGTGAAAGTTCGAAGAAAATTGCCATTTTTGATAGCGTTATTTAGGTTGGCATAGTTGCTGACTTTTGAGCAGTGGCGAATGCATCGATAAATTAGAGATGTAAAGAGAGGGCCTTCGACGTCTCTATCTCTTGAGAAAAGCCACCGCCAGATCCAAGCGCGAAGAACGTCATAACCCTGGAAACGGGGCTTCGCAGTCGCTTAACGCGGGCAGTCCGTCGGGCGTGTTACGAGGAGGTCAGGGTTAGGTGCTGTAACCTCCCCGGGCTCCGCCGGAAAGCGCTTTCCTGGCCTTACGCATGGACAACGTGGAGGCCACCGTCATCTGCTGAGCGATAGAACCTAGCGACACAACAGCCAAGAATGCCTGCAGCAGCCCCCCGAAAACCGGCAGAAGAAGCAAAAGAAAGCTTCGCTTTAAAAATCTAATCTATGCTTACTGGGAGAAACGATATACTTGCAAAGTATTAGCAAGACCTCATTAATCTCACCGATGGGCAGGTCTCAATAAAGGCGATTGCAGTGCAAGCCTAGGGCCGCTTCACTCGCACCGGAGCGTGCGGACGATAAAAGTGGGCGGTAAACTTCTGTTCAACACCATTCCAACTTGTGTTTCAACACCACCTGTAAATGTGTGCTGCTGCGTGCCACCATATCTAGTGAGTGTTGGAAAAGATCCGAGCAATATACGAGGTGCCCCATAGTCAGTTGCAGCCCTCGTAGAATATTGAACGCGGAAAGAAACCACAGAAAATTGCAGGGGTAAATGTTGTATTCTGATCGAAAAGAAAAGCAACCAGGGTCATTTATTCCTTGCCTTTCTGAACGTACTTATTCTTCCATGTTTCTGGTGCAGTCGTTGAGCAGCCTGGACTGCTTCCATGAATGTGGTTATGAATGGACAACATGCGGTTAAACCTCAAACTCAGTTAAAACCTTGGGCCTTGGCGTCAGTGATTGAATCCCTTAGGCCTGGTAATCTTTAAACGAAAATAACCCGCGCAAGGACTGGCAGTCGCACAACGAGCAGGCAGAGACGAGCGCTGTTCTTCTTCTTACCTGATCCCATCCCAGCGCTGTTTATTGTGGTTGGAAGATTACGCGCCAACGAGCCAAAATCAGCGTTTGGCCTGAATACTTCCGAAGAAACGTCTGGCTAAAGTGGAGCCCAGAAACACGGTATCGGATAAGCTTTCTTAGCATTTTACCGTGTTTCGCACGCGTGTGGTGATTTCCTGCTGAGCAGTTTTTGGCTCTTGCATGGCTATGTATTCTCATACCTGTTGGTTCAAGTGTGAGCCGTTTTCGACCAGCTGAATAACTATTAACAAGTACGAATGAATGAGCGTTTCCTATCAGTCACTGATGACAAGCAGGTAATAGTGATCAGTTCATCTTCTGCAGCAAATTAGTGTAAGTAATCAAGAATTAAAAAAGCGGTTAGGTGTGCCCTACCGAAGTACTAAAATAAATTAAACAGGAAGCGGAAGAGTATAGTTTATTGAGCCGAATTAAAATAAATATAAATAAGGACTGACAAGCAAGGATACTATTATTTTCCGGCTCACACTAGATATAAATGAAATACTTAAATGATCTATGTTGAGAATATTATAGGAAGTGGTTAGAGCAATTATTTGTCTTATCTCTACTATAAACAGGTCTGCAACATTATTCTGTTATGACGACTGGAGGACATTTACTACAACGGGAGAATAAAGGAGATACATCAAAACCGGAGACTGAAGAACCTGTGGGTTGCTTGTTCCCCGCCATTTTTTTACGTTACCCCTGCAAATATCCCACAATTTCATTCGCGACTTTGTCTTTATTGATCCGAAACACACGGGAAGGGGCTTGGGAGGGAAGCACTGCGATGTTATACCCCCATGTGAGCGCACTTCGGGGGAATCGTGAACGTGGTGTACAAAACACGGAGAAAGAGTATTGGTAAAGAAAGAAACTGCCTCCCGAGTACCTAATGTGTCATATAATGTTCCTAAATAGCATGCATGTGTGAAAATGTGATGATACGGTGGTGGGCGTAGGAACTAGGCTATAAAGGAGACAAAAAAACTAAAGCCGTTCACTTAATGTGAAAGCTGTCGGAAGTGCCGAGCAGTGATTCGCCATAATGGGCTGTACCGCCGTTATCCGCTCACTGCTACCACCCCATGCAATTCAAATTTCCCGCCTTCACAGTGCTCGCGTTCCCCCTGCCTGAAACTGGGCCAGCGGGAGTTCAGTTCTGCTTTGTGCTTTTCTCTCCGCACATGTCGGCGTTGCACTGCCACGTTTTGCGTTTACTATCGTAAAAACCAACCCCACGGGTGTTCTTAACTAAAGGAACGCGGGCCCTGCCGGTTAATCACGTATATTTTTCTCAAATGTACCTATAGTTTTCTTTGCGCTAAACAACGGGAAGATGTATGACAAGCCCCAGCGTTTTACGAGTTTCGAATTCTTATGACTATATAAACCGCTTGGCTCTTGAAACCTTCTGGGGTACGCTGCGAACAACAGCGTTACCACGGGACGCCGCCTTGGTGCTCTGTATACTTGGGTCGAGCGAGCGGGCTAGGACGACAAGCCGCGCGCATAAAGTGCTCTGCACTTAAAAGGAGAAAGGAACAGAGGCAAATAATCCCGCCATCCCCACGAAGTGAATGATGATGAAAGGGGCAAAGCTCAAATGCTTATCTCTAAAACCGTGAAACATTCGCCCACACATCATATAAAGACTCGACTCGTGAAACTTTCCACAGCTCCGTTGACAAGCCCGTCGACGACGTCGATGTTTGTGGTGATTATATAGGGCTTGTTTGGGACGATGAGAATCTCCATGGGTAAGTTGGCAAATTCGGTGTATGACATTTTAGCCACCTTGGCCGTCGCCTTCTGCAGAGCGTCTTGTGTCGCGTACCCCCGGTACGTGTCTTCAGCTCGCAGGCGACGAACGACAACCTCTTCTTCCTCTCCTCCTTGTTGGGTAGCAACGAACGAGTTGAACGTTTTGACCTCTTCGGCCAATCTTTGGTTGCCCAATCCCTAGGGGGATCCTGCCACAATCATCATCATTCCGCCGTGCTTGGCAGCAACGAGGGACGGGACAGGGCCCGAGCAAGAGGAGCTTCGCCCCTAAAACGTTGGCCGCGTATCAGCTTGCTTCGCGTCGTGGAAAGACGATAGTCTTCTGTCGTCCTTGCCCCGTAATTCCGTCTTTTCTCTCATCCTCCCACTCGTCACCTCTTCCGTTCCTCTCTCTCGCCTTTCATGACGAATAAAATAGAGATATCTCCGCATAGCTAGTGGTGTAGCATCCGTTTCCTAAGGACTTTGTCCAGTTCAGTTCAAGTTTCCTGTGTTCTCACTGTTAGCCAGCCGTGTGCTGGGACAGCGTGGGCTATTTCTTTATCTCCTATTTTTGTTGTGCTTCAAGCAGCCCGGGTCGAGATCTCTTGTTTTTGTGTTTACTTTTACTCGCTTCTTTGGGACCCAATTTTTAACAAGTGGTTTTTTTAATCTCATTCTCTAATAGCCAATTCAATGTGTGTGCATGATAAAAGAACGCTCGTGATTTCCGTTATGGGCTTATATTTTGCCTCAAGTCGGCCCGAGGTTTCCTTTGTGCAGAATAATGGGGACACGCATGAGCCATGGAAGCAGTTTGAATTGTTTGGAATGGTCATGCAGACATGTACTTCGTGTTCAAGCATTCTTTCAGCCGTTTTCTTGGCCCGGCGCAAATGGTTGAATGGAGCTATAGACAGAAAGGCAAAATAAAAATTCCGCACTAGGTAACACAACAATGAATACTCTCATTAAAATAAAACACCATCTTTAATGAAATATTGCCATTAAATGGAAGTGGCTAGGCATCAGTAAAGTCGGGACGCTAGGAAAGCCTCGAGAAATTTCAAAGAGCAATATTTGAAGCGCCTACCTCCAGGTAGAAGCAGAAGACAATCGACCGAGTCAAACTGAAGCATTTGAACTATATCGCTATAAGACTATGGCGATATTTAATTAAAAGTTCAGGGAAGCTTGCACTTACGCGAAAGATTTGAATGGCAAAGCTGTTGTAGGTGATCACTGACGGACACAAAGTTAAGTTTTAGTATCGTTGTGGGGTCGTGGTTGACGTCGGCGGCATGCCATTCCAATAACGTTATGTTGAGCAAGGCCAGAGTGAGCTCGTCTTTTCGGAAGGCGTGCTCGTACGCCACTCTGCAAGCGCGACTTATCGTCCCTAGCGGATGCTTTGCACGCCGAGCCTCTCGAAGCGCGGCCTCTTCCTCGGCCGGGCGAACTATCCGCGGCCGGGCCATGTCAAGTGCATGATCACCTACAGCGGCTTCGACATTCAATTCGCGGTACGGTACAGAGCGTATGCTCACGACGACACGAGGACGAACGAATGAAAGGCCTACACTATGACGCGTCTTCCTTGTTCTGCGCAAGTTTTCCCACGATACGGCGAATGCTGGAGTGTTTTCGTGGCCAATGTTGGCCAATCTCCCTGAGAGAGAGAAAACATTTATTGCCCAGTCACCGACCTAAGTCCAGGTCAGCTAAATGATGGATCCTGAGGCGTCACTGTCTCCATAGTAGTCCAGAATGTCCTCGGAGATCTTCTGGATATGAAGGCAGAGAGCCTCCTGGGCGCCCCGAACGTCTGTTCCGGGCCGCCACACAGCCTGCGTGGCCTAACCCGCACCTTTCTCGCAGGACGAATCAATACAGGTCATTTCTCTCTCTCTCTCTCTCTGTTCCGGGCGGGGGAGCCAACCAAGTGTTCCACGAGGTGATGCGGGAGAGGGAGGGGGGAAGCTTCGGGGGGTGGCAGTCCCAGTAGGAGTGGGGAATAGAGGGGTATGCGCCGCAAGAAGGGCAGGTTGGGGGACCGGAGCAGTTGGGAATGCGATGTAGAATGTGGGGAGATGGGATGGAGCGGGTATGAGCCTGGCGGAGAAGAACGGTTGGGCGCGAGTGAAGCGCGGGTCTGGAGAAGGGTAGACTTGGCGGGCGAGGCGATAGGAAAATAAAGTGAATTTACGGGTCTCACGATCATGAAGACGAGTGGAAGGAGAATGGTATGAGGTTGGCCAGAGCATAGACGGACCCGGGGATAGATCTCGGGGAAGCGCGTTTACTCTTGCGTTGCCGACCACGTTAGAGTGGCCAGGTACCCATACCAGGACAAAGAGGTGAGAAGGATGTCTGTTGAGAGTGTCAGTCTCTAGGTTAGAAGAAAAGGGGTTGACGGTATAGCGTAAATAATTTCGGATGGCAGATTGCGAATCTGTGAAGATATAAGTGGGGTGTTCGGTGGAGGTTGTGAGAGCAGCTCTATGGCAACAGCGAGGAGTGATCTTCTAGGGAGGTGGCATCTGGCGGGCAGAAAAAAATGCGTTTGTGCGGAGGCCAGCGACGAATGGCGTAAAAAATCTCCGTGAGTGGGTATGCTTGGCTTGACGAACGTGCGCTCTAGGCACGCGCGCAAGAGCGCTCGGCCTTTTCTCGGGGAGTTTTCGGCGCGCACGAACCCTGAACTTACGGCCAGTAACAACAGCGCCGCTGTTAAAAAAACAAACAAACAACGAAGGTTACGCTGCATAATTTTAGGCACAGTGGACGCTGTCCGACCGGGATCAGTGAATAGTATAGCAGAGCGGAGGTGGTCTGCCCTGCTCGTGCAGCCGGTGTAGAGGGGCAAAAGCGCAGGAATGTCGGCTTTCGCCAATTTGCACGAAGGAAATGGCGGTCGAGAATTTTCCGCGGCCACGATGCCCTCGTGGTGGCGCCATCGCTCGAATTCAGCAACAATGCTGTGAGCAGCAGAGACGCTGGCTAACAATCTCGAAAGAGTTGCGAATTCAGAAATTATGCTGTGAGCAGCAGAGACGCTGGCTAACAATTTCCAGAGAGTTGCCGGGGCAGAAAGTTTCGTCCACGTTTCCCCACTGCTGTATTTTTGTACTGGCATCGCAGTACGGTTAACGCGTTTTATGTATTTTTGTGTTGCATTGAGGTAATTGAATATCGTGGAGTTACACTTCTAACGTGATTTCCTTCTGATACAATTACAGCCAATCTGGGTAAAATCGCTACAACAGTAATGAAACGGGAATTGCGTTTAAACAAGAGAGGTGTGTATACAGGAAAGCTGTAAAATAATAGGAACATGTGGAGCCACCATTCGAATCATTTCGAGTTTTACAGGAGAGTTTGACTGCACAGATTTGATTTGTTCGCTAAATTTGGTTATTGCAGATTTTGTAGCCCACGCCAGAACATTCCTCGATTATTTAAGTGGTTTAAACGCGCTTTCTATCCCGTGGATTTTTATAGCAGTTCGAAAGGTTCACAGCAACACAATGTTTTCCAGAGTGTGCTTTAACAGGGCTTATTGTCGCCGTTGTTTTATTTAAACCAACGTTACTGTTCTCATAGGCCAAAACGTACTTACGCTTACATATAAACGCTCACCATAGCCATGGTTTCCATTGTCACGATTGCATGCCGTCTTGATCAAAGCGCCCGAATGCAACGTGGGTAAATTTAAGACATCGCACCTTCATGCTCCCTTATTTAGAACACTGAAAGAACTGCACGGGAACTTGTTGAGAAAGAGAAAAAAATGACAATTTAAACAACAGAAGCTGCTCGACAGCTAACTCCATATTTAAGCTGTTTCTGTCTTGTAAGGAGTAAGCAAATATTATGGCCGTAAGCGTTTTTTTTTTGTCACGTAATTATTGCGTCTTAGTATTTTCCGCATCCTTCACCCGTACAAAAAGGTAACATTTGCTCTAAAAAGTACCCAGCCTAAGCTTAAAAGGACCCTGCAACACTTTTGATGAATGCTTGAACTCTTTCATCCGCTCCTCGAAGCAGCGCGAAAGCTACAGTTATCGCCACCACGGAGCGGCACTGCGTGATTTGCTTGTCGCACCAGATGCGCCTTCCGTTTCTGCTTTCTTTGTGGCTTTATTTTTAAAGTTGCTATCGATAAGCATTCATTGCTGCAACTGAAGGAAAACCGGACAACAGCTTCTACATGGCCTTAGTAACGTAATTCGGGCCGTCGAAGAACATCAAGACCGGGAAAGAAAGAAAACTTTTCTGAGCAAGTTTTCAAGCTAACTGATGGGCATCGAGCAGTAATTTTTGCCTGGGGTACTTTGCGACCCCCTAATCTAAGTACTGGGTGTGTTGGGAGACTACATTCTGCAAGCATTTAAGATTTCAAAAAAGTTTTAAAAAGTGTTGCAGGGCCCCTTTAAATATGCTCATGTTACCATATTCAGATGGAGCAAACTCATTCATTGCGCACCGTGCAAAGAAAATTGTCCTGGTGATTCATGAAATTGCTCTTAACGGCCTAGTGGGCTTGTCTTTGAAACAAATCACTTCTGCACTGAAATGAAATAAATAAAGCTCTGAAGACAATTTAGTTCGTCTACGTGAGCACTAGATGGCGCTCTCTAGAATCGAACGTTGTATATTTTATCTGAGTACAGAAGAGATATATTTCTAATATGGGAACACAAGCAGTCACATTGTTTTCAAGAATACGTGCAACACTTAATTTTGGTGCTCATGGTTTGTAACTACCGCGGTTCATCAATTAGTAGGCTCATAAGAGCCTGATGGGGGCAGTTCTCCATAATTAACCCCATAAAGAAAGAATGCACGTCCGGGGATCGATATGCTCATTGTGCCAGGCTGCTTATTGTGTCGGTGAGGAGTGGAGGCCGAAAGCATTGGCGAAGCAATTGTTTATAGTACGGGAGTTCTGCCCCGGCTGCAATCTGAGCGCATCGATTCCCAGGCAAAGCACGCACGCCTTATAGAAAGGACACTCTAGACCCACCGCTTCTTCGGTGGGATGTCCGAACGTATTGGACAGCTGGCAGGACAGTAGGCGTGAATGCCATCAATCTGGTGGGCCCTCCGCTGACCGCTCGAGCTGCTCCTGGCGTGGTTTGTGAACTGGTTTGTTGGCTGCATGGCCGTGTATTCGCACGGCGACCGTTGGCAAGCGGGACGCGTGCGGTCGGACCACTTGAAGAGAAAAAGAAAGGGCAAAAAAAGCCTGTTAGGTTAACCAGGAATAGAGAAACATGGCAAAGAGAAGGATATTAAGGAGGAGAGAGGGAAAATACAGAAAAAATTAGCAGTGGCTTAGCTCGGCCATGCCAGGATATACGTAGCGTGAGCTAAGGTTCTGCTGGTTATTCTTAGGTTTCCTGGTTGTTTAGGATTAGCTTGATTATGAATGCTACTGCTGCTTCAGTGACACACGACCGGTATACGCATTATGTGACACATGTATATTTATCAAGCGGCTCCGGCGCAGCGTCACCAATCGCCCCAGGGCTAAGCTGGTTCCACAGGCGCACGCCGGTGTTGCTGCGCCGCACGAGCCATCGGTTCCACACCCGGCCACCCGTCGCATGATCAAGTGGACCTTGCCGCCACGTGCGGAACGGAGGTCGGCGAAGACACTGGGGGCGTGGAGTGTGTGAGAGACACCGGGCACCGAGCAACGTTCTGTGCGCCATGCGTGCGCCGCCTCGCGCATGCGCAGCACAGCTCTCCAGGAGCCACGCGAAACTGCTCAACCTCGGCCAGTGTAGCTCACGCTACAAAAAGTGAAGAAAGCTGACACTAACGCGCAAGACTTGAAGGTAGCGAAACTGTACACAACCTCCACGACCATCACTTTAAGTACACGATTGCAGCCGATGTGCTTCTTCTTCGCTGCCGCAACGACGTTTACTCCATCGTTGTTGCTATAAGTGTGAGCTTCTTTCATATTATTGGAAGTGATAATCATCGGACATTCCCTCAGAGGCTCGTATGCTGTGACCTGTCTTTCTCATTCCGAGCCATTGCTGCCACGATTACAGTGAACGCTGGAGTCCTCCTCGTTCCGAGCAAGGCGGTAGTAACACGCATTTAACACGGCAGTAACAGTAACACAAGGGATACAAAGACGCCATGCTACGCTTTAGCAAATGTTTAGGGAAAAAGTAGGATACATCCAACGGTACATCCCATTGGGTGTGGAATTAAAGCAAATGGGGAAGGCCAGAGTTCTCGACGAAATTTCGTAGAGCGGCGAGCAGGCGCCGTTCTTCGCTCTGATAAGAACTGCTTGGATAAAGCCAATCATGAAGAGTCGGTGGGATTGCCAATCCTACGGTCTTGAAGGCGTGTTGTCGACAGTCGGCAAAGCGAGGGCAGTCACACAGGATCTGTGAAATGTCATTATTGGCTGAACACCGCGAACACTCGGGTTCATGTAGGCTGCCAAATCTTGTGGCGCGAAAGTGTGGAGTTCTTGCCGATCCAGTTCTAATCCTGTGAACGATCGTGTGCCATTTCCAGGGCCAATGCTGAGGTATGACTGGATGCTCGTAGTTGCAACCTCCTTTCCACCTTGCAGCGGGTGTAGAATTCCGAGCTCGAAGTAGGTGAAGGTTCCTCCGCTGAGTTTTCACAGTTCTCCTCCGTCTGCTCATCCTGAGGAGCAGATGATGGCACTATGACCGAACGAAGCTCAGGAGAATGCCCATGCTCAGAAGAGAAGCGGTAAGCCCGGATGATGCAGCTGTTCCCAGTTGATGTGTTCTTTCGCCAATCTTCGCCTATCTCCTTAAGTGGGTATGATTTGTTTGACAAACGTGCACCGGGGACGCTGGGCGGTCGCCGCGAGGCGCGCACACATGAGGGTTCGGTATTTTCTTTGTTTACTTAACTGCCGGGTGTTCGCCGCGAGGCCTGTGCTCACTTGTGCGCTCTCGGCAATTTCTTGGTGATTGTAACTGCGCTCAAGAAAGATTACGATTTCCTAACCAGCTTCACTTTTAACAAAAGCCAGCTCACACACGTCTTGTGTGTGCTACGGTGGCTTCAAAATCCTGTCACAGAATCCACTACGCCTTCACAATTTAAACAGTTTTGTGATCGCATTTTTTTATGACAACGGACGAGGCCTATTCCCAAGGAATTCTACATCAAAGACGGGATGATTGTCCAGACTGTCAAGGAGATCGAAAATGCGCGTCCATTGAGACGTCCACCTCGGACACAGATACGCAACATGTTGAATATCCATTTCAGTCACGAATTATTATATTAAGTGCCGAAAAATTCCATACTCGGAGGTTTAGCAGTGTCAAGTGTCTAGAGGTAAGAAAAAAAAATTCGGTCTATCTAAAATAATTATTACGAAAATGGCGTCGCGTCCTCATACAGAGACACGATTACTCAAACCTGCTTTTCCCTATAAAAATAAATATCCTGAGGCAGTTTACAAACAAGGAGGTGAAATAATAATTTCTGCACATTAAAAAAGTGTTTTTAGCCTTTACAAATGATTTACGCCGCAGTAAAAGAGAACTTAGGACGGCAACAGACCGGAGCTCCCACAAAACTTTGTGGCGTCCATTTTGAAACGATGTTTATGAGTGCGGTTCCGCCATTCCACATCACATGGTGCTACCTTTCACTTCCGTAGGTTTCGAACATCAGCCGCACCGCTCTGCAGCATGAACTCTTCTTTTTCATGAGGAAAACGACGAAGAAAGTCGCATCTCCATATAGAAACACAGTGACTGAAAGGAATAATTTTCACGTGCGCAGTACCTTAGGACCCGCACAATATCCGTCCCCGTCCGTGCGCATAGCATTTACCATCGCAAAAAATCACACAGGCACCGGCAGGATTCGAGTCAGTGTCTGGTAGACCAGAAAGAGTTAGTACCTGTCGTCTTACCAATTGGGCTACGACCGTTTTTTTTTTTCTTTATTGCTTGGGCTACGACCCGAGAGTCAAACGGCTTACTCCCTCCCGTGCAATGGTGCGGAGTACCTTAGGAGCTCCCAATGTCTGTCTGCGTCAATCCCTTCGCACACCACCACCTAGAGAAAATCAAGCGAAATTCGATTTGAGCCGTGAGTTGCAGGTTCATTTAGAGAATAAGAAAGGTGCAAATCACGTCTCAAATCGAATGAAGGTCGGGGCGCAAATCGGATGTCACTCGGGGAACAACTTGGATGTCATTTCGAGTCCCCGTACTCCGCACCCTCGCCATCATCTACAGAGTGGAGATGCTGCCATTTTTTCGGAGTTACCGGTTCCAGAGAAGGCACTGTCCGCAATTCCACGAAAAACGAGTAAGTGTTTATAAACGTTGCTTCCAACCAGAGGGGCCACAAAGAGTATCTGCATATTGCGGTCGCAAGGAGACCATTTAGAATCGGTGCGAAGAATAGACAAGATCAAGGCAAGGTGGCAAGACAAGAGCAAGGTGGCTACAGAAAAAGCAACTAGAGCACTGGTACAGTACGTCCCCGCTAGAATGTCTTCTTTACTTGACTATGGAAACATGGGCGTCTAATGAGTCATAATAATGGACAGTAGATGAAAATGAACGTTTTTAATAAGTAGAACTACATGTCCGGCAATTCGGTGCTTATGCTTTTGCAATCACTACCCCACATGGTGTGCTTAGGTGACAGCAATATTGTTACATTTCCTCTGTTCCCTTTACTCCACTTCATGAACCTATCGATGCGCTTATGTCGTGGTGTCAACATTGTGAAATGGAAACGCAGCGGAGCTTGGTATAGTATAACTGAATAAGAAACTCAAGAGAGCTGAAAAGAGTGATGTTGCAGTACTCTGAAGCAAAATCACTAAACCATCGCGCCCCAAAGCATCACGCGTTTAAGGTCCGATGAGGAGACAGCGGTAATAACTACTTGAACATAATGTCTATTAAAGAGAAACTGAAACGCTTTTAAAAAATTAGTTAGAGGCACTTTTATACAGTTTCTTGCGAGCTGACTCCGAATATCATATTGAATTTTATCGTACATGAGTCCAACCGGCATTTATCTTGCAAAACGCGCGGTCCCGTTTGAAAGACGCGCGCTCTTCGTCTTTGACACCTCTGATTGCTTGCGTTCGTCATGACGTCAAAGGAGGACACCCTTCGGCCGTGTGGGTTGTCGGAAGCATTGGAAACGATCGCACGGCAGCGGCGCTTGCCTTTTCGCAATTTAGCTCCCAGTTTAGAGTTCGCACATGACTGCAAGTTTATTTTCTAACTTCCCGTGGTGCTGGTTCAAGTATCTTGGAGCTTGAATTTGCTTTACACGACCGAAAATTCCAAAGCATTGACTGAGGCGTCGGTTCTGTCAGAATATTTCTGAACTTGGCAACAAGAACAGGGGGTTTCTATTCCTTATGTTAGTATTAGGCACTGCCTAAACTGTTTGTTGCTACATACGAAACCATTTATGCCCAAGATGAAGCGGCGTTTTATAAACAATCTACCAGTGAAAAGCACGTACGTGCACTGCGAGAAAATATAGCGTTCATGCGCTGTAAACGTATATGCGAGATATATGTTGCCGGTACACGCATAAACCAACAAGCGGACTCTGCTTCCGAATTTCCTGTGTTCGTTGTCGCCCACCCCACCCCCCTTACTCATCCCTATACACATACACCCACACGCGTGCGCGCGCGCGCCATTTCGGCAGCGGCGTTAAAGCGCCTCCGTGATCGCTAGCTGCACTTCGATGAGTGGCGTCTTACTGTTTGACTTGCATTTATTCTGAAAACACTGTAGCATACTGGTGCCTCCGCAGCATTATCGGCTCTTGTAGGGCTTGATTTTCGCATGTGCGTTGCGCATTCTGCTACAATATTACGGCCAGCTCGTTATAATTAACAGACCAGCCGGACAAGGCAGTTACGTTGTAGGTACGTTACTTCAGGTAACAATCACCAAACGTTTGTGATAATGAATCATTGGCCTGTTTCAGCATTTCTAGATTTAAGCATTTACCACGTTAGTCGGACAAAGGCCGTATATTTACTCTTAGCTCCTACTTTTATTAGTCTCATCGTTATATATATATATATATATATATATATATATATATATATATATATATATATATATATATAAACCTAGAGAAAGATAAACTCACAAAGCGCGCAGAAATAGTATAAGTAAAGAGTCGGATACACAGCAAGAACAATAACAAACAATGTTTACTTACGTAGCGGCAACGGGACTTGCCTTCATCAGAGTAAAGTTACATGATTACAAGTTACAAATATATATATATATATATATATATATATATATATATATATATATATATATATATATATATATATATATATATATATATATATACAGTGAAATCTCGATATAACGAACTTCAGGGGACCGTGGAACATTGCTCGTTATTCTGAAAGGTCGTTATAGTGAAAATCGCAAAATTTAGGAAAACAAATAGTATTTCAATGCCTAAAACGACCTACGTGTACAGCAGTGCATCCTTAGAGTCATTTTTCAAAAAAAAATGCACTACTGATCATGAAACAATGCACGTTTATTTAAAGTGGTTGGTGATTTTCATCTAGCGCGAGTAGCAAAGCTTCCTAGCACGAAGGACTCAAACTCTTACACACTCCTGGGGAGGGAATCAGTGGCCGTGCGGTTTTTCCCCGGACATGTGCGGAGTTTTTGTATGCTGTCCACCACATCCGCAGTCGTCGCGTGCTCGTCGTAGTCTTCGAGTGCTGCTGCGGTACTCTCAGACGCATCGTTGTTCGTGCCATCCTCGCTGCCATCTTCAATTCTTCATCCTGAACGCTCACGGTCTGGGCAATGTCCTCTGTTGTCAGGTCCGCTGATGTCCGTGAAGATCCAGCAAGCCACGTGAGCAGCGGCGGAACGTAGAAAAAGTTGGGGTGAGCGCGAATAGCGCGGCCGGGGCTTTCGGGACGGAGAAGGCTACCCATGCTTCATTTTTTATCTTTTCCTCACCTTTTTTCTCCCTCTTGCATCGGCTGCCGCATTCCGCGGAGCAAGTTGCAAGACGTCCACTTCTTCGCTGCGCTTTGCCGTGTCGTGTACTAGCACACTGCCCCGGTTGCCGCGATTGTTTAACGGACTTCTAAGAGTCTCCGGCCTTGAAACTATGAGTTCGTAGTACTGAGGTGTTGTTAACATGGCACGGAACTAAATAAAACGATCGTTATTTTGAAACGTTCGCTATTCTGAAGTACATTGTAGTGAAATAATTTTACATTAAAACTATAAGCAGTCGGCGTTAGATTTCTTAAACGTTCGGTAATCTGAAAAGTTCGTTAATGTGGTGTTCGTTGTACCGAGGTTTGACTGTATATATATATCAACGGCTATCGCTGGAGCACAGTTGAGGTTCAGCGGCAACAAGTGCTTGCCAGATTATAATATGCAGGCACACGAAATCTTGGGCAAAGAATTAGGCCCACGCTGTCACTCCCAAATTATGGTACGGTGGTGGCTCGGAGCGGTATTTTTTCATTCCAGACAAATAGTACCTTCTCGTGGCATGTATACTTGCAAAATAAGTAATGTGGTGGTCTTGGCTCTTTTACTTTGTGGGAATACTGTTTACCTATTAGCCAGGAAAAAAACTTCTATTAGGATTGGCACCTTGTTATAGTTTCGCCAAAAATTGGGTTTTTGAACATTGTTTTAAGCCCATTAGGGAAAGAAAACCAACGCGTTTAACGGAACAGGTGCTTCCTGAACAAATATGACTTTGTTTCTGGAACTGAACGAAACATCCCGGGCCAAAGTTCAGCAGTATTCATCATCCTTCCTCAATGTATCCCCTAATGTGAAAACTCATGTCCGTCCCATCAAAAAAAGAAAAACGAATTGGGGCGCTTTACAAAGTATCTAACATAGTGTAATATATTCTCTGTCATCAAGCACAGCAACCTCGACTGTCGCTTCCATATGTTATAAACCATCCCGGCGTGGTATTATCTTGCTTAGGAACACGAAATAATAACGTATGACTCGTTTGGCGTTCGTACAGAACACGAAAATTGTACAAATAAGTGCTATCAACAACAACAACAACAACAACAACAAGTATCATTCTTCCTGTGGTGAGCCTCTAGAGGAAACACGGCGACAAGAGCAGGGCAGAGGCGGCCAATCCGGCCGGAAGTCCAGGAATGACGTTTTCCGGCCGTTTTTCGCCTCCGCTCTTCGGTCTTCCGGCATCGCGCACCGAGATGGGGGCAAGGCATCGGGCCACTTTTGTTTGCGTATTGCGGCGCTTCTATTGCTCGTATTGCGAAAACATTTCGCAATTGCGAAAACACATTGCGAAAACATTTCGCAATGTGTACTTGCTGCTAGTCAACTTTTCTTTTAATTCTAAAACCTCTTCGCCTTCCATTTAAGAAGCAATGCTATACCAAGATAACTTTGAATATGCCTCGTGGCCCTACGCACAAGCTGCTGCATGCAATTGTTTTATCTTGAATGTGGGCAAACCAGATGGGTGCTAAAAACACAAAACGTGCTCCAAATATTGAAACCCCCGTGTGCTTTTACTGCAGCATATCAAGGGCCGATTACGTCACGATCACAATGAGATTTCGTCACAAGGCTGTTGGGCCTTTGGTATGCAACGCCACACGTTACATACCAGGGTACCCTTATGACTTGTTTAATCAGGATGTCAGGCCAGGAAAACCGTCCTTCGTCCGTTTCTTCGGGTTCATTTAATTCATTTAATCTTTCAATTCAGAGCACTCCCTAACTCTGTGAATATTCGTCACATGAGAGTATTGGTGTAATCTATATTGGGTTAGATTCCGAATATATCGCCTAGCAGCAAAACCATGAAATTATGATGCAACGAGCGTGAAGGCATAGTGTCTAATTGAGTGCGCCTGTGCTTTCCTGTGTGATTGCAGTTTGCTCCTACGGGTGCAACGGGACACAAACCGAATATATTGAAACCACTATTATCGATGATCGTTATTCATCTTGTTATTCATACCGCTTGTTAGGACTGCATTTACGTTGGACGCCTTGTAGCAATAAGGTTGAAACTAGAGATGTGTCATGCAACGTAAAGTAATTGTACGCCAAGCTGCAGGCCCTGTTTTACGACGTTGGACCTCAAGATGTACCGTCAGACGAAACCTAAGGCCGGCACATGCACATGCCGCTGAATGGCGAAATAAACAAAGTGCTCGTAGTCACATGACTCATCGTCGCCGATAGGGAAGTGAGTCCCGACATTCAGAGCCTATTGGAATTTCTTGACCGTGTTTCTACAAGTCAAAGGTAATTTTGTAGCGGTGTTTATGGTACGGCGGATAAGCTACCGCGTTCGCCTGTGAAGAAACAGCAGGTTATTGCACCATATGCACGTGAGCTGCTGCGTACTTTACTTGCATAATGGGAATGGTGTAGTGGCTGCGACGAAGTTACGTTGAAAAGGTCGCTGGTAGGACGCGACGGACTGGTAGATTTGCTGGCTATTTTGGCCGTTATGTAAATGTTGTTCGGACCGAGATAGTTGCCTCTAACTTTATGATACAAAGCCTGCTTGAAGGTCGTAAAAAATTATAGCTAGCTAGCGGATAGTGACTTCTATAGCTGGTGGTGATTTGAGCACGTTAGGTTCGGTGAAACGTCCTGCAAGCTCTGGAAGTTTCGTCTCTAGAAGTTTAATGCGGAAGCGCGCCATGCTCAAAACGTGGAAATCGTCGCTTAGGCTGCCTGAACTGAAGCCTCAGAAGCCGTTGCGGTGGCTCAGTAGCTAACGGGTTATGCTGTTATTATGCTTTTATGAGCGGTGGCCGCTCCTCAGGTGGAGGCGAAACATACATACATACATACATACATACATACATACATACATACATACATACATACATACATACATACATACATACATACATACATACATACATACATACATACATACATACATACATACATACATACATACATACATACATACATACATACAGACATACATACATACATACCATACATACATACATACATACATACATACATCATACTACATACATACATACTACATACATACATACATACATACATACATACATACATACATACATACATACATACATACATACATACATACATACATACATACAATTTTATTTTCCAGAACTCGGTGGTCTCCTGGGCTAAAACCTACACGTCGAGCTTTGAGCACGCCGAAAACGACCGTGCATCGTGACTTTGGCGCACATTTAAGATCCCAGGGGGGTCAAAATTGATCGGGAGCTCTACACTTTGGCGCACCTCATACTCAAGGCGCACGTTGGGCAATCTAAACCTCATTATTTGAATTTCAGTTTTGGTGAGCCGAGCAGAGAGAAGGAACCACAATGCAGCGAAGAATAAAAAAACGCGTAAGTATAGCACGCGCCACGCCTGCGCGGTGAAAATGCTCGTCAGGCTCAGTCGCTTTGCTCGTTGCTCCGCTGTTTGTGTGCACATGTATGTGCTCGGACTGCGCGATCAGCAACCGCGTGGCGACAGAGCTGATCGTGCAAGCCCTTGTACACGTCTGGGTGCATGACAGCGTGGATCAGCACGTGGTGTAACGAGCATTAATCTTTTTTTGTGGTCGTTCAACAAAGGAGCACATCTAGGCTTGCGCAGCTAAAAATGGATCTGCAACAGACTGCCATTTAAAGGGACTCTGCAACACTTTCGATAAGCGCTTTCACTCTTTCCTTCGCGTCTGGAACCACTGCGAAAGCTACAGTCATCGCCAGCACGGAGCGGCACTGCGTGATTCGCTCGCCGGATCAGAGACGCCTTCCATTTCTGCTTTGTTTTTGTGGGTTTTTTAAAGTTGCTATCGAAAAGCGTTCATTGCTGCAACTGAAGGAAAACCGGCCAACAGCCGCGACATGGCCTTAGTGACCTAATTCGAGCCGGCGAAGAACGTCAAGAGCGGGACAGACAGAAAAATCTTTTGAGCGAGTTTACAAGTTATCATGTGGGCATAAAACTAATTTTTGGCTGAGGTACTTTGCGACCCACTAATCTAAGCAGTGGGTGTGTTGGGTGTCTACGTTGTGCAAGCATTTAAGATTTCAAAAAAAGTTGACAAAAGGGTTGCAGGGTCCCGTTAAGTACCCCAGATAATTTTAGCCGTGATCTGGAAGGCTTCATATTCAGTCGTATCTTTCCTTGTCGACAAGCTGCTAACTCGATGAAACATTGCTTTCGCGGTAGATTTACGCTATGGTGCCATGCAACGACTTGTTTTAGTTACAATTTTTCGCTGTTTGTGGCAGCGGAAAACCTACATGGGCCTTCATATATTCCGTTTTTGGAAATATACCGAAGGCGTTGGAGCTGCTGACAGGGATGTGGAAGTTACCGGTGTTTACACCGGCTTTTGCACTGGTTGGTGGAATTTCAGGAGGACAAATGTATGGTAAATCGTTCGCTTTGTACTCATACGGCGTTGTGAAGGGGCACGCTGCTTACACGAAACCCGGACTTGCAGTTAGGGCAGCAGCCGAGCCCAAGTAGCGGTGCACCAGTTTTGTGAGTGGTCTCGTTTTCGGCAGTGGAAGTAAGCGGACCATCGTGGCTAGACGTGACGTTTTTATACCGCAACACAATTACTTTTGATTCACAGAATAACATTGTTCTGACAGTAATGCTTCTGGTGATGGAGTTGTTATAGTCTGACGCGCGCGACGGGTAATTAAATGTAATTAAGCCTGAGTATTTACGTCTTATGGGGTGTTCGGCTACGATAGCGCAGTGTTTATCACGGAGTGTTTTAATTGATGGCAGTTCCTGTGTAGGGTCGTTCTTGTAACACGCATTCGGAAAAAAAAGTTTTTCTCTGTATTTTGAGCTTGTCTCCGAGATGATGAGCGAAGAGAAATGTAGATATATACCCTGAAACCATATAAGAGCCTCGAAATTATGCCACCGTCGTTTATAATCGCGTCTCCAGCGTTCGTGGGGTATGGCTGCGAGGCAACACGGTTTCGGTATTCAGATCGCGCTTCGCGGGCCGAGATGGTGCCGCTGCACGTGTCGGGGGTGCTTGGTTGCTAAACGATGGACGTGTTTTAATTGCTGGGGGGGGGGGGGGGAGGTGTGCATGTGATTTAAATGAGCTTGCTGCTGCTGCTTTAAAATCTTGCTTCTAGCGTACTCTGATGGTAGTGACCTTTGAAACGGTGCCCATTGCGACGGTGAAGGTACCACGGCAAGCAAGGAATTGTCGTCTTGGCCATGTGTCTTGTGACCGGCGCAATGCACACAGGACGAGACGGTGCCAATGGCGTTTGTGAAGATTTATGTCTCCTTGTCATTGACCCGTTGGCATTTTTCTGTTCGTGCTGGTAATGTTTAAAGTACCGCATACATAACGTCGAATTCTCGCATTATTGCAAGAAGCAGAGAGGGAGCTAAAACTTAAATGACGCTTAAGAATCATATGTAAGGATGGAATAGCCGAGAACGAGCGCGTGTAGAAGTGTAATCCGAACTCGTTGCCGATGAAGGCGACTCGGAGGACGAAGACCCAGAAACGCGCTCGCAATTACAGAAAGCCACTCATACATCGCGCACGTGTTCTATCCCTGAGGCCGAGAAGATGAACGATGACGTCAATATCACAGAGCCATCGGACTCCGCGACCTATAAATAAAATCAAGAGCCATTGCACTCCGGGAAGGTGGGTGACCAGCAAAGCTTTTTAGGGCCACACGTATAGGTTGCGCGGAATCTAGAATATGGATGCGAACTCGTTTATTATATACTAATGACGACAAGTTGATGAACTGCGAATAATGATGCGGCCGTTCGAGCGGCCGATTGCATTAGGATTATTTCGGGAAACGTTTTGAGAAAACTTGAGTTACAGCTGCTCTCTCCTGAGCATTCGCTACAAATTTGACTTCGTGCAAAACGCTTTTGCTCGCGCGAAGAGAACAAGCACGAAACCCAAGGCATGCAAAGCTTTCTTTAGAACTTCCCTCTTTTCCAATTGACCAAACGAAATTTTCGGCTCCGGCCACCGCTGCCGGCTTTTCTGTGACACTCCAGTACCCACAATAAATAGTCGTGGCACTTTGGTATAACTCTCGATTGCCAGCACATGGCGCCCAGAGACACGCCCCTGATCAAGTC